>JAQMYM010000039.1:24748549-24765317 GCA_030014255.1 Parauchenoglanis ngamensis | reverse complement strand
CACACACACACACACACACACACACACACACACACACACACACACACCAATAAAACACAATCATTTGATTTGTAATGAAAAATAACTTTCAAACATAGGGGAAGAACTTTCTAGAAATTGTACAGGAATTACTCACATCTGTGTTTAAAGGGGAATTTTCAGCAGGTGCCACGCCCTTTCTCTCACCACGCCCTTCTCTCACCACGCCCTTCTCTCACCACGCCTTTTGCTCACCACGCCTTTTGTTCACCACGCACTTTCTCTCACCATGCCCTTCTCTCACCACGCCCTTTTCTCACCACACCCTTTGCTCACCATGCCCTTTTCTCACCACGCCGTTTGCTCACCACACCCTTCTCTCACCACACCCTTCTCTCACCACACCCTTCTCTCACCACGCCCTTCTCTCACCACGTCCTTTTCTCACCATGTCCTTTTCACACCACACCCTTTTCTCACCACGCCTTTTTTTCAGCAAAAAAATCTGCTAAAACTAGAACCAGGAACCCAGGTGGTGTCATTTCATCAAAATAAAAACAGTGACGCTATTAGTACATTGTGTTATGCATTAACACTTGAGGAATAAAAACAGTGTGTGGTGCGTTTCGAGGAAAATAATCACCCATCAATTTCTCTGCCTCTCTTTATTATCTCTTTAGAAGTTAATAAGACATAAAAAAACCCACAGCTCACCATTTTAGAGGAACTGCAAATCTCCTGTCCTCAGCCTGTAAAGTCACCTGTTACAACGTGCTGTTGCTATAGAAACAATAGCGTATCAGAGCGAGTGCATTAATATAAAGCTGTGATGTGCAGCTGCGCTAGTCAGAGCTGCTGTTCTAGTAAACTAATCAACACCTTCTGACCAATCAGGATGCAGAACCCAGCAGCCCTGCGGCGTAAAGCGCTCAGAAATAATTACACCGAGAACTCTATAAAATGAAACAGTAGAGCGTAAAACAGGACGGAACACAAGGACATGACGAGACGGGATGAGACGAGACCTCTTTTACTGTTCGGATAATGAGATTTTCTGCATGGAGCCGTGGATGATGTAACCTTATAGGAACGTTTGACTCTTTTCACTTTCTTATTTTTATTTCATTTCTGAATTAATTGAATTAATGGCCGTTTAGCTGAAACGGAACCTGAAGTGAAAATGTTCCCGCGGTGTGTTTAGCTCGGCTTCGGCTCGAACAGGTGTGAAGATGGGAATTATCCAGCACTAACATTTATTTACATTTCCGTCTGCTCTTACAACACAGTGAAAGAGAGAGAGGGAGTGTGTGTGTCTGCGTGTGTGTGTGTGTGTGTGTGTGCGCACGTTTAATTAAACTACTCTACACTAACACCATGGTGCAGCTCCACTGGGGTTTGAAGCAATCACAAATCTAATCAGTTCTTAATCAGCTGCAGCAATCTGGACAGAGCCCACGCTGCCATCTCGGCGCAATCGCTCCGCTTCGCTCGTCCTGCCGCTCCCTCGCTCTTCTGTACACATCAGGCTGCGCCTCACAGGCGTATTGATGCCCGTGTCACGCCGTGTCAGCCTGTGCTTTTTCTCCGAGGAGCTGCGATGGCATTTAGCCACCTGTTACACCCGGGCCAGCGAAGGTCAGGAACCCCAATCAGGTGTTAGGGAATTCATCCTTCCTTCAGCCTCTCTATGCTATATAACACACACACACACACGGCTCGCTGATTAAACATACTAACATAATGGTCTTGATCTGCTTCATGTGACGTCGCTGTATCACATCGAAGCGCAAAAAGATAAACAAAATCAATCAGGTGAGATAATAAACACCACTCTTATATCAGGTGACTCTGCAGGATAACAGCTGAGTGAACATACCCTCAAACGCGAAGCGAACTAACTCAATCCTCCCAGGAGTTTTTTTTTCGTGACAGAAGTGTAGAGGGTTTTCTTTTTGTTGTTTAGTGCTGTTGCTTGCTCTTCGTGTCCATATCTCCAGGCCGTATCGACACATCTTCCTCCGCTACGCCCTTCAGCGGCTAGTTTTATCAGGCAAGTAGCATCTCTACAAACTTTTGTTTCTATTTATAAAGCTTGATGAAGTGATACTGCTGTTTATTTACCTGACCACAACTGACATAAGGCTTATATATATATATATATATATATCTTTCACTCGCTGCAGTGTTTTTTTCCTGCGGTCCGTCCAACGGCAGCAGCTTCAGCCTTCTGTTTACTCTTTAAAGCGCGCACCAGTGAATGGAGACGGACTGTGGGCTAAATACTGTATATATTTATACTTATATGTCTTATGATAGTGTTCATAGGACTCTTTTTTCCCTCCATTGCATTCACGGTCACAAATACAGCGGCGTTGAGAAAAAGTCACATGACTGAAACGGGTCGAAATACTCATAATCTCTAGCGCAATGAACGCTTGCCGCTGGCGCTTAAACGAAAAGCTAATCAAAGGCACCTTCCCAGGTAAAAGATACACATTAGAGGTAGAAAACATCCTCACAGTAGCAACAAGGACACGTACAGCAGCTACCTTTATTTCCAAGAGTGAAAATATTTCCTATATTCTATAAAGAAAGAACTTTATGACACCTTCAATATGAATCGCATTGTGAGGAGAGCGTATAAGCGTAAAGCGTACCCGGTACGCATGTGTGTATACACTCTTACAGCCTTTACACACCATCGCACATAGTATTTCCCGAATCCACATCCAGATTTGTGCGAAGCTGCTTTGTGACGACGAATAGAATCGAACTGAACGCAACAATAAAACCGCATGAAAAAAAAGCTTATCGAAACGTAACGCTTGCATGATTTAATCATCCATCATCATCATCTCCTGAATCGGTGTGAAAAGGACTTCGGAAAACGTCGAGTGATCCAATCAGGACCTCTTTAGGAAGGAGATGCCACTACGTGTTTGTTAACGCATGCGTCCTTGTGAAATGTTTCTGATTGTCATTTTAAAGCCCGTGTGAAAGCACTCCACGCGCTGCTTCATTAAAGCGCTGAGATCCATCCCTGCGTCTCGAGCGGCACTCGAGCGGGCCGGGCACGCACAGCTGTTACACAACATTTCTAACAAGCGTTCAAGCATTCTCGAGCATCACGAGCTGCGGGCTTTTTCATCAAAAGAAAGAAAAATCAAGGGAAAAAGAGACGGAACGGGTGTTTATCGCTGCTATAGTGACATTATATGGAACTATAAATGGATAAAACGTACAAAACGCTGCTCTTTACTAAATTGGCAAACTGAACTAAACACGTGCTGTTAGAGGACAATATTCAATTTCAGGGTTATCTCTTTCTTTTCCTTTTTCCAAATACATCATTAACGTTTTTTTCCACTATTAATTAAGAATACTTCTCCACCTCTAGGACTGCATCACTAATATTAACCCTGGAACGAATTCTAACGCAAGCTGGAAAAAACAATCTGATTTATTATTGCAATGTTTTGCTGAAACTTTCTGTTAGCCTGATTTCTGTCCATTTGTTATGAGCGCTTGTGTGGAAAACTCCAGCAGAAATGAGACATGAACCCTGCTGTGTGTCGGGCTGCGGAGCGGCTGAGCCATGTTTTATTCTCCTTCCTCTTCATCTCGAATTTATTCAGCCTGCTGAGTTTCTGTACTCAGACTGCAGGGCTGCGCCTCTGCAATCCGGGTACAGCATTATTTATCTCACTCCATGTCTCACACACACACACAAACACACACACATACTCGATTCCAAGTGGGAAATAAATACAAGTTTCTAGGCAAGAGCAGGAACGTGTTTGAATCAGATCTTCCGGAAAAGAATGCGATCTTCTCAGTTCCGCATTACTTAGCGTGTACGAGTACATGACGACATGCCGCGGGAATGTCACACCAACCTGAGAGAAAATAAAGAATTCACCGTGCGCTGTTTAAACATCCAGCTGAAAACTGTCGCGTGTTTACTGAAAGTGGACGCCGAGATCCAATAGCTAGTTTAAAAAAAATAATAAAATCCTTGGATAAAAACATTGGAGCAAAGTCCATACATCTGTCTGAAGCCTGAGCAGATCTAATAACACTTTCTGTCGCACCACTGCTTTCCATTTGTATGTCTTTTGGCAGAGGTTTTGCTGAAGCAACAAACTACTCCTGCTCTGCCATCCAACTTCACGGCTCGCGGAACAGCGGAGCGGCGTTCCGAGAGCGCTCTTACTTCCTATAGCATCACTGGGACGTTTACTTTTCGAGAATGTTAATTTTGGTGTGAGCCAGAGACAGGAAGCACCTTTAACAGGAATGTAGTATAAAAACGTGCAATAAAGTTCATCCTGTTGCTGCTCACTAATAAACGCCGCTTGTGGAACTGAACGCGCTGGAAGGTCGAGCTGTTGTACTGAGTATCAGCGCTTTCGTGAGTATCTTCGGCACTCAGTATGCGGGCCGGATCACAGCCGTGCTGATATTCAGGACGACAGCTCTCCCTGTCGTGTCATATTGCTTAAATAACCCTAAGCACCGACCTTGTCACGGAGATCAGCGCTATGGGAATTTGCATCTCCGACCGACGCTGTTGAAGATAGTGCGAGTGAAAGCGAGGCGGTGATTTTTTTTCTTGCAGATCACATAAAAGCGACTTTATTAATGAAGACTCATCGGTTGAGACATGTGACTTCCACGGACTCTTTTTGAAAACTGCAACAAAATGCACGTAAAAAAAAAGTTTGTGTACCCCTGCCCATATATGGTGGCGCTTTCTTAAAAGTTGGAAGCACTCGATTCTCCAGAATGTCTGTTTAGTCTCTAGTAGTTGGGATGACACCATGTGATGTTTATCAGCTGTTCTCACCTTGGCGTGTTGGGCGTTGTAGGGATCCTCCAGCCCTTTACGGGGCTCAGCTCTGTATCCGACACATCGATGTGGAGCGGCAGGCGAGGGATCCACACGTTCAGCTCCAGCTGAGCCGTCGCAAAGCTGTAGGTGAAGTTCACCAGCATCCGCACTCGGCCCCTCATCTCCTTGCCGTTTACGTACACGTAGTCGCACCTGTCTGCCACCTGAGACACACACGGATCAGGATATACGTTACAGATATAGTTTCCTCTGCTTAGGCAAGATCATTCTTCATACAATCACAGCGATAAAGCAGTGTTAAGATAAAGAGAGAGGGGATAAAGAGACAGAGGAGGGCAGCGGAAGCAACGAGCAGTGAAATTGCGAACGGATAAACTAACGGCTCGCGTCGGCTCTGCGCTTTTTATTTTAATAGTCGCGGTCGCGAGTGGAGTTGGATTTTCATTTCTGAACGCTGAACGTTAGCTAACGGTACAATTTAATTTGAATGTTTCCGTGCCGTTTGCCCGTGTTCGGTGTTTATTCGCTTGTTTACTTTTTATTTCTTTGCACAATGGTTCTGTTTGCTGACTATTATTTCTGAGATGTGGACTGTACTAACCCAGATAACAAGATTTTATCTTGCAAACAGAGATTATTCACACGAACATGCAGGAGTCAATCCGAGGTGTTATTTAAACAGATTTAAATACAAGTGCTCAAACAGTACTTTTACCAATAATCAACCACACACAGCAGATTTATAACACATTTCTCTGTAGTTACTGAAGCACACGGTTTGATAACAAACGAGCGGTCTCCACTTTTAAAGCCCACACGTTCCTCTGAATGTCCCAGTTTGCACTTTAGTAGTGCATCTCATGTTCAGTCTTTCATTTTTTATGATTAAACGCTCCTCTAGACAAGGTTAATGAGTGTTAATGATCAGATGCTGGACATCTGGACGTTGTTAAGGCTGTGTGTGACATCTTCTGCATTTTCTCCGGCCTCGTGGAGAACCGCTAAAGAGTTCCTAACTACCTGGGTGATCTTAAACAAGTCAAATATAAATGTGGGCGTGATTCAGTTACATCATGTACAAGAATTTAAAAAGGGTGCCAATAATTGTGATGTGCTTTTGTTTGAGAAAAGTTTTAAAATTAATTTTATTAATTGTCAAAAAGTGTTAAATTAGGCTGAAGACCCATAAAGACATTTTCTCTTCCATTTTGACCAAGGGTGCCAATACTTTTGAAGTTGACTGTATATGTTTTTAGGTGTGTATGATGTAAATGTGTGTGTGTGTGTGTGTGTGTGCTTTAAAGTGATGTCGTGACAGCCCTCGCTGATGTTAACGCTAGTTAAACCACTGCTGCGGGTTCTGGGGGCGGAGCTTCGTGTACATGGGCGGGGATGGGGGCGGGCTCAAGGAGTAAAAATTAATTCATCACTTAATTCAAGTTCAAAGCACCACCTAATTGTCATTTAGGGACCTAATGTTGATAGATTTTGACAAATTTAGCTAATGAACCTTTAAATGTTCTTGGTTTGGTCCCTATAGAAGAGGGTTCTAAGCAGAACACCTTAAAGAACCCTTAAGATGCTGTAAAAGATGGTGTTTAAACATGAGAGACTGGATTCAATGTAACATGCTTCAAGCTGGCAGTCGTGTGCGTGTGCGTGTGTGTGTGTGTGTGCGTGTGTGTGTGCGTGTGTGTATACTCTTGTACACGGAGTTCTCGTGATCAGGACGTCCATCGTGTGCGAGGACACGTTTCTGCTGTGACGTGTGCAGAACGTTGCCTTGATGTCGCCGTGTAGAAAGTGTAACTTTGGCTGTGGCACTTAAATGCAGAGGCAACAGAATAACTCTGTCATAGGGCTAAACTATAAAACGTTTTTTTTTGTCTTGTTGTTATGGTAACGCTGTGATCTCGACCCTCGCTGTAATATTTGTAAGACTTGCTAGCGTCCAACAAAACGCTGGCCGCGCCGCTGACGCTAATTACCTGATTGCTGTACGAGCGTAAAGAGAAATGGAGCGAGTGATTATATCATATTTAACCAGAGAGTAATAGCTAGAGGAGTATCCTCTGTGTGTGTGTGTGTGTGTGTGTGTGTGTGTGTGTGTGTGTGTGTTTTAACAGCACTATAAAAGCTCAGAGTCAGAGAGCAGACTGCTGCATGAGTATAAAGACATCATGCTGTATTTATGGCTTGCGAGTGTCTCTGCACGTTAGAGCTGTGAGACCTGAGAGATTGTGTGAGTGTGTGTGAGTGTGTGTGCGTGTTTTGCTTGGTCTGACGGATGGAGATGTCTGTCAGGGACCTCGACGCTCCTTTTCTCTCCTCTGTGCCTGTAAACGAGGCTTTTCATTGCCTGCTAAGCAGATATCAAGTATGAAATCTTGTTCCAATCTTGCTCCCAGTGCAGCCACACACACACACACACACACACACACACACACACACAGAGTCATGGAGCTCATTATTAATCGCTGACATTAGGAGATGTAATCCTCTAGTCCACTACAGCACATGTCCACATTAAGGTGTAAATGAACTGGCTCTCTGTCAGACAGAATTAATCACACACCTATCTGAGCAGGAGAGTAAACACCGCTGCGGACGCAGCCATTAGCACGTCTATACCAGCCACTATATTGGAAAATTAGCGTGGAAAATGAATTGGGTAAAACAGTGTTTCCAATAATGAAAGAAAACGCCTTTGTTTTATAATAAATACTGTGTTTTTCACTCGGTTTGGACTTATACAGCGAATCCCTGTGCATTTCATCATTTTATACATACTTTTATCGTATGACATCGTGCTCATTTAGGTGTACTTTTTCAAAAAATTCTCAGATACCGTCTGCCGTACCATGTGACGTAATCCTAATGAACAGATGACAGGAGGGACAGCGATGTGGACGTATTTCACCATTAATGATCAAATCATCCATGTGAAAATATCGAGGGGAGGAATTACGGCATCCCCCTAAACTACACAGCTGAGAAAAACCGCTTACACATGATGCCACGTGAGTGAAAGGCTTTTCGGAAGTGAAGTTAAAGCAGCTGCGCGATCTCAGCTAGCTAATGAAGCTAGCTAGCGCACGTCTCTTTAAACCGACTCGCTAATATCATAAAGCTCAGCCTAGTAGAATAAATGCATGAACACACACACACACACATCTGTGTATTTCACCATACTAGTCCCCCAGTTCTTCCTTAATGTTCCCTATAATCCGCAGAACTGCATATAAGGCTAAGCAAATCTTCAGCTGATCCACACTACAGAACAGGAGCGAACTTTCTCACTTCATTACAGCTGCTCATAACAGCAAAGCCGTGACGTTACACACTCCTATAACAATCCCGGCTGTCATCGATACACAGATGAAGCTCAGTTTCTTCTTTGACAGCGCAAACGTTTCGGTCTTTAAATAACGACGATTAGAATGCAGTTAAAATAGAATAAATTAGCAACAACACTGCATTCTGTTGCGCTTCTCCACTGTTTCTTACAACCATTTGAAACAAAGCAGGTCTGATACAATGGCTGCTTTTTAAAACCCTATTTAACAAATCCATAATTAAACGTTCTCGTAAAATATCACGAGTGCACTGTGTTCAGGAGGCGCTCGTAATCGTTAAAGGCTATAGAATAGAACACGCACACACACACACACACACACACACACACACACACACACACACACACACAGAGGATGGCATTGTATTCTTTGTAATATTAAGTATTATCGTCAAAACTAGACAACTTCTTTCTTCCAGTTGGTTGTTGTGGATGAGGAGTGTCATTTTATTAGTGATGTAAAATATGATTTTAAAAGTTGGAAGTGTAATAAAATATGTGCACATATGATAAAACTGGACTTGCAGGCGCAAAAAAACATGGTTAAAAACATGGATTTGTGTCTCTTGACTCCCTCATGCGTTAATAATCGACAGTTAATAGTGTAAAGTTTTAAAGTTTTTGTAAACAATGAACATTTTAAAATGTAAAACTATTGTATTTTTTCTTTATTAAAAAGTTTTTTAAAGTTAGTGTAAGCACGTTTAAAGAGAACGTTTAGTGTAAACCAGTGTAAAATTAAAAATTTTAAACTAGTGTAAATGTTTAAATTTAAAGTTAGTGTAAAGTTTAACGTTAGTCTAAATTGTTGTGTAAACTTTGAAGCCTAAAGTACATAAGTGTGAATTCTAATTTACTTATTGTACTGTATTGTTTAACATTAGTGTACATTTGATGAAAATCTTGAATCTTAAAGTTTTAGTATTAAGTTTGAAGCTTAAAGTTAATGTAAATTTACATTTTTTAAACTTTGTTTAAATATGTAACCCTAGTGTAAAGTTAAGTTTAAAGGTTTAGTGTAAGGTTGAAATTGTTGTGTTAACCTTGAAGCTTAAAGTGAGTGTGAATTTCAATTTAATAGTTATTGTATTGTTTAACATTAGTGTACATTTCCAAGTGTAAAAGTAGTGTAAATTTTACGAAAGTTTTGAAACTTATAGTTTTAGTGTAAAGCTTAAAGCTTAAAGTTAATGTAAATGAAAAAATTTTAAACTTAGTGTAAAGATGTAAGCCTAGTGTAATGCTTAGTTTAAAGTTTTAATGTAAAGTTTAAAGTTTAAACGTAGTGTAAATTTATATTTTTTTAAAGGTTGGTGTAAAGTTTTAAATTAAGTGTAATGTTTAAAGTTAGGTGTAAATTTTAAAGTTAGTCTAAATTGTTGTGTAAACTTTGAAGCTTAACGTAATTTAAATTTAATACAGTTACCGTATTGTTTAACATTAGTGTAAATTTGATGAATATCCTGAAGCTTAAGGTTTTAGTATAAAGTGTAAAGCTCAAAGTTAATGTAAATTTACATTTTTTAAACTTTGTTTAAAGATGTAAACCTAGTGTAAAGTTTAGTGTAAAGTTTACAATTTTGTGTAAACTTTGATGATTAAAGTAAGTGTAAATTTCAATTTAATTCAGGTCCTGTATTGTTTAACCCTTTAACTCAACATTTTCAAGTGCAAATTTTATGAAAATCCTGAAGATTAAATATTTAGTGTAAAGGTTAAAGCTTAAACGTAGTGTGAATTTACATTTTTTAAACTTAGTGTGACACTGTAAGCGCAGTGTAATGTTTAGTTGAAAGTTTAAGTGTAAAGTTTAAAGCTTAAAGGTTGTGTAAATTTACATTCTTTTAAGGTCGGTGTAAAGTTTATGTAAATTTTGAAGTTTGAGGTTAGTGTAAAGAAGTTTTAAAGTTAGTGTAAAAGTTTACAGTGACGGAGAAGACGTTTATAATTCACTGTACCTGCTCTGCTGGTTTCGTTAGCTTATTTGTGCAAAATGTACGGCCTTGTGTTTTCCTCCGAGACCTTGGATGCCGTGTCACTACATTCACCACCTGAGTTTACTCCATCTTTCTGTCATAAACATGGAGCTGTGTATTAGCTGCAGTTATTACAGCAGGAATAAATCACAGTGGAGAGCAGCGGGACTCTAATCTGCTTCTGCTCAGGCTGATGTGGACTTCATTTCTACCTGACTGACTCCAAATCGTGCTTTAAATCAACTGCATGACTGATTCCTGAGCACACACACACACAGACACACACACATACACACACAAACACACACACACATACATACAAAAATTCATTCTCCTGCTCTCTTTCACTTGTAATTTGTAATCAGACTGTCTGGCTGCTGTGGCCCGAAAATCAGGCGTCAATGCTCTCCTCAGACTCACACACACGAGCGCGCACAGATAAATATGCACACAAACACACACACACACACCTAATCAGCAGGGCGTTATAATGGCAGTCTGGATAGACAAACCTTTCTGCTTTAAAGAAGAAAATCAGATCAATTTAAAGAGCAGCTAGAACAAAGCGGAGTAGAATTTGCCGGATATTAAGCAGTTCACCTGCTCTGATCCCTTCTGTCTGAGGAAACAGCATAGAGAAGTTGCTAATGATTAAATAAAGCTCACTCCAAACTTTTACAGTTATTTCTTTATGGTGGTTGTGGCTTCCTTGCTAGCTCATGCTAGCTTTCCACTGACTCCTGATTTCTCTACGGATCGTTTTCCTTGATTGTGTTTGATGAAAACAACCTTGTTAGCACGACTACAGTGCACCATCACCTCACGTTAAACGCGATGTCGACTGCAGTGCACCATCACCTCACGTTAAACGCGATGTCGACTGCAGTGCACCATCACCTCACGTTAAACGCGATGTGTGAGGCGATAAACGGCAGGCGGGCTTGAATGGGGTCAGTGAGATGTGTACAACACTGGCAAAGCTCCAAAAACAACACAGCTAGAACGACGTTAAAATGAGTCAATTGCTGCTACTAAAGACAAAAATGAACAGTGTATAAAACCTTCGCTGACTTGTTCCACAATAAGAAAATGGTGTATTATTATATTCAGCTACATCGATGTGGGTGGCACCAGCAGCCGAAATAATAACTGCGTGGTAATAGTGTAACAATGAAATAAATATGAAACGCCCAGACAAAAGACAACAAAGACGCAGAAATTTCAAAGTCATTTAGGAGAGAAGTCTGAAAGAACAGCATTCGTGTGGACGGAGGACATAATGAGCAGACTGAGAGAGATGATGTTGGGGAATATTGACTGAAGAAAAGTCATTACGCCTCGCGTCAGGCCAGACATCGAGCGGCAACACGCTGCGGGAGTCTCAGCAGGGAGACGTTTTAGTAATAGGACAACGAGCTGTAATCAAAGCCAGCTATCAGCTTCAATGAGAAGTTCAGAGAGGGTGGAAACTATCCAGCGTCTTCCTTTGTGCGTGCTATTAAATTCATTTTTGTAAAGGCTCGTTTAAGTGCGTCGTTAGCGGGGAGGCGCGTTTTGGTCCTTTCAGCAGCTCGATTGCTCAGGAAAAACGTGAAAGAACTCAGTTCGGAAACTTCCCACAAGAAACGCCGGAGTTTGATCTTGCAGTGGCTGGTAAGTGGATCACGTCGTGGTTGTGAGCTTAAAGACAGCTGGGCTAACGCTTTAGCCACTAGCTGTGTTGTCTCTGACTCTCATGTGTGACTCAGTGTGGTTTCTTCTGAAGTGATGTGCACTGGATGGTGACGGAGACGATGCGTTGTACTGCACTGATCAGTTTTATCAGGGTTTAAATGTCACTGTACATTTAAAACACTTTTATCTAGCGCTGACGTAGAAAAGAGGCTCCAGGCCAAAGTTTCCGCCCCAAATACTACTGTAACCAATAAAGTTCCCGCCCCCAACGCCACTGTCACCAATCAGAGCTCAGTTCCCACACCAAACGCCACTGTGATCAATAAGACTGCAGTTCCTGTGCCAAAAACTACTGTAAGGAATAAACAGTAGTAACTAACTAGACCATAAGTCCCTCCCCCAATGCCACACCACAGGTTCAACCACGCTGAGCTAACCCCAAACACCAGTGGAACCAATCAGGCTCCAGTTTCCAGCCCAAACCAGTAAGATGCAGTCCAGTGCCATGGCAACAACAAAAAATGCCAATGCCAGTTACCAGCGTGCCCATTTATATCGTCAGTCAACTGAGTATCGTGTTTCAGCAGAAATATCAAATTTCCTCCAGAAATCAGCAGGTAGCTGCAGTGTTTGTACCTCCATGACTACACCCGTGAACAGTCTGAGTAATGTAGCATGATCTGTAGAACTAGCTTAAAAACTAGCAAGAACTAGCGCGGGTCACGGGTGGAGAAAAACAGCGCTTGATTGCAAAACTGGAGAAAGCAGCAGAAAAAACATATACGGAAAACAAGGCAACACACCGGGAACGAAAGCAAAGCGAATCCACTGAGCTGAGTCCCGGAGCCGAGCGCAGATACGCAGCACACGAGCGCAGCGCTGGAGCTCATAAACCAGCGCCCTGTGCTGGGAGCAGCGCGCGTTTATGACCGGCGCGGGACGAGCCCGACCTGGCCGCAGGTCTGCACAAGAGCGCATCTGCATGCTCTTTTGCCTCTGAACATTATTTTCCTAGTATAATATATACGGTGATAAATATCGTTATCATGAAAATGTCAGGAAAACATTATGCTGTAATGTTCAGGTCGTATCGCCCAGCTCTGATTTAAACCAGTATGAACCTCAGGATATCTGAACATCTCACTTAGGAGTACAAAGGAACCCTTAATCTTGAGAGAAATAATGATTTGATGTGTATACCTTATAACTACCAGCGCTGCAGTAAACCCTCGATGACGAAGACGCAACGATTTAAACAAACAAAACTGTGTGATCAGATTTGAAAGCAGAGTTATTCCTGAAGCGCACGCTGTATCATGTACAACCTGTCTTGTAAAACCTGTAATTTTCTGTTAATTAGTCGTTTGTGCTTGAGAAAACGCGACGGCGTGCGGCAGTGACGCGCAGCAGGAGGTGCGGCGGGTCGCGCATGCACTCCATGTAAACAAAATGACATTTTACGTTTGCTGATGTACAGGTTTTGAATGTCAGAGTGCAGAGATGTTTCATTTTACCTCGCTTGATCTAATTATCATGCCGTATTCATCTGAAATGGAGGGCGATTAAACGACGCAGATCTTATTTCCTGAACCTCGTCTCGGGTTCCGGTTGCAGAGTTTCGGCTCCACGGCTTCAGAAGTGAGAGTGAAATCAGATTTCAGGGATGGCAGAGCATGTTTCGTTTTACCTCATGAAATGTCAATTACGCTCTTCCAGGAACTCAAATAAGCACTGAAGCCTGATGAGGTGGGATTTAATGCCCTCTGTCACACCTAATTACAGTCACAGTCATTTCTAAATTTATTAGCGATTCATTTTTCATTCTGTAATGTGTTAATAAAGTGTTTTAGATGGATTTATATCAGATCCACTTAGTGTAGTGGAACTTTATAGTCATCGTCCTGTCCTCTCCTCTCCTCTGAGTGTGTGTGTGTGTGTGTGTGAAACAAGATCAGTGGTTGGGAGAACCTTTATGATCACTAGCTGTAAGTTGCAGACATTAATAATTAATATTAATATTGCTAACCCTACTCAGACGTTTGCTATGTCTATGAAGCACAATTAGAACCCACTCTCTGCGTTCCTGTGTTTTGCACATCGTCCACCCTGATTCTGTCCCAGGTTACCCTTCATAAAATGGCCAACGCTTGACCATATATGGTCACAGTTTCCTGTTTTGGAGTGCATTTGTAAGTGTGCTGTTTCCTAGCTACCAGCTCCTATATTATTATCCTGTTTTTCTTTTTTTTTCTTCTTTAAAGCGGGTTGTGCTTTTGTCCGTGATTCTCAGATTAACTCTAAGAAATTCTACTCGAAGAGGAAATCTACTAGAAGAGGAGTCCCGCTCCAGCACTGATCAAGCCGTCACACCTGACAGTGACATCTGCAGGTAATTATTAGCTAGAGGAGGTGTGTTAGATTTGGGATTAAAAGCAGGATCGGAAGACAGATACCAAGGCTGTGAGGATTTAAATTCTCGCAGTAGATAGGGGGCAGCAGTGAGGCGTTCAGGCTAAACCGTAAGCACATCATCATCACAAGCAGAAATCACAAAGCTACAGCGGTTTTCAAGCACATGTTGGTTTTAGCCATCTTCATTTTACAGTTATACATGAAAGAAATGGCTGTACGTTGTGGTATTTAGTGCAACAGGAGTGTGCATCGGTTACACACTGGTGCATTATGGGCAACAATATAGAGAGCAAACCAGGAAACAGAACCAGGTCCGCTACCCACCCTCGTTTGCATACATGAGCTGGCTGAAGCCTATGATTGGCTAGTGTTGCTGTGATTGACAGGGGAGCACGAGATTATGCCCCTCCCACTGAGAAAGCACGTATAAGTTCGCTGTGGAATTATCAGGATTCGAACTTGCTCCTGACGATGAGGCAAACTTGGAGCACACTAACGTGTGAAGATGAAACCTCTCCCTACAGAGGAGAAAGTGACGCAGGAAGAGGCGTGCTATAGCAGGCTAACCTTATATAAACTACTGTTAAAGTGAAGCACTGTAGGAAATTACAGCTCAGCTCAGTGAAACACGTAACGCTGTTTTCCGCAGTGATTCTGTGCTGCTTTGAAACGACGCTTCGGCAGCAGCGTGGATTAATGACTTTTCTGACTGAAGCTAAATTGTCCTTGTACTGACGTCCGCACACCTCTTTGTTTTGTTTAACCTCAGTGTTCAGAACTTCGGAGGCCTGTAATCAAACTTAATTACACTGTGTGTGTGTGTGTGTGTGTGTGTGTGAGAGAGAGACTGGACTGTGTGTGGAACATGGTGGACATTTTTAAGAGCTATTTTTGTTCAAGTTGAGAAGCAAGAACTAAAGGAAAAGTGGAGCTGGCGAAGTGAACCTGAAGTTCGGGAAAAACTTCTAGATTCATTTTCATGTTCAAATAAAACAGACTGGATCATTTCCTCACTTCCTGCGAGTTTAAGAAGTTCTGATTTTGCATGCTTCAAATATATGAAAATTTGGATGTGTTTGCTTCTATAATTGGTGGCACAGAATGAAGATTTTTACTTCACTGGGTTTAAAGTGACATTTTGTGTAAAGTACACAATACTGTCACATGCTGCGCTCTGCGTTTCTTACTGAAGTTTCATACCAAGGAGTCTGTATTTATAGGTGCCTTTTATACTGAATAAATATGAATAACTCCTATCAGGATGTAAGCTCGCAGGTGAATCGGCTGATCCGGTGGAAGCAGCTTCCTAACACATGGGATTCAAAATAATAATGAAGGAATAAAGCACAGTATAAAGAATCTGCACTGATCAGACAGGAGGCAGTCATTTAAACAGGCTAAGCCCCGCCCCTTCCCTGTGGGCATGTTCTCACTGACCTTGACCACGTCCTCGTCTGTGGATCGGCACTGCACCGTGTCCGAGATGTCGGTAATGGCTCCGTCCACCGCCACCGTCACCACCTTCACCGGCACGGCCACGGTTCTGCCGTTCAACACGGCCGTGTTCAGGATCTCCGTTTCCTGCAGGAGACGTCAGCGAGAGCATGTTATTTAAACTCATCAGCAGCTCCTGGTCCAGATAAGCAGCGTCTGCTGAAGGTGATTATCACCTTTAACTCTACAGACACGCAGAGCTGAAGAGCAAAACGTGGTCCAGCTGAAAACACAGGGTGAAGTGAGTGTGGAGTGTGTAGGTGTGTGTGATAAACTCACTGTCTAACCTCAGCAGAGGAGACATCACAATATAATCAGCAGTGTGTGGAGATACTACAATGCTGTTTAGAGTACTTTAAATAATTCATATGACAGGAAAAGTTCAAAACAGATATAAATAAGAGGTACAGTGTTTCTATTTTTATTTATTTTTAAATCTTCTTGAAATCTGAACATTGAGACTAGTGGTGTGCATTAGGACCCTGCAGAACACAAGACGAGCATCACACAAGCATGAGGTTTTTACTTTCCTGTGAGCGAGATCACATTTATCAGATACGAAGCTCATGGAACAAGAAAGAGCCTCTACAACAACACGGGTCTCCGCGTGCGTTTACTCATCCTTAGTAATCGCCTGCTCAGGGTCTCCGTGGTTCAAATTTTAATTTTAAATTTGTTAGAAAATATCGCAGGTACGTACGAACAAATATAGTAACTGTCTGAGCAGGACTTTTAAAAAATATGAACTGGAGTGAGGATGAGGAACTGTCAGGGCCAGAACTCACGCCATGCTGACAGTTCTACATCTGGGATTTTCCCCCAGTGTTTCCAAGGATATATTGGTAGTGCTCATGTTTAATTCAAAATAATCTCGTTTAGACCCCGTCCACTGTGCAGATGCAGATGTGGACATTCAGAGCGCTGTACAGATACAGATGTGGACATTCAGAGCACTGTACAGATACAGATGTGGACATTCAGATCAGAGCACAGATACAGATGTGGACATTCAGAGCACTGTACAGA
>JAQMYM010000039.1:24731077-24742635 GCA_030014255.1 Parauchenoglanis ngamensis | reverse complement strand
TATGTGAGAGTAAGAGAGAGAGATAGTGTGTGTGCGTGTGTGTGTGAGAGACAGAGAGAGAGAGAGTGAGAGAGACAGAGAGAGAGAGAGAGAGAGTGTGACAGAGAGAGAGAGAGAGAGAGAGGGAGAAGAGTCTATCACATAATGAACAAACATTTCTAACAGATAAAGAACCTGACGGTTCTGTTAGCTCCGCCCCTAAACCCAGCGAACGTGGTCCTACAGCCCATCAGGTTAGATCAGTATAAATCCCCACACCGAACAAATTGGGCTCCATACTGAGCGCTTTACTTTCCCATGATGCTGAGCGTGCAGCAGCAGCAGGCTGCAGAGTGCGTCTCCGTCCCTCGCGTCACGTCTCCGTTACAGAGGGGTGTGAAATGGCAGCAGTGAGAGTCATTAAGGCCTCGGAGGAGGAAGTGTGACAGGAAGTGAAGAAGAGGCTCTCAGGGAGAGACGGAGCGCTAACAAGCAGGTGCAGGTTCACTGAGAGACACATGTCCTTTTACCTCGTCCCTCAGGGAGCGCGCGCAAACTCGGCTCACGGGTCCCCTGGACTCCAGCGTTCCACGGCCATTTAATTAGGCCTGGTTTAGTGGAGAGGAGAAAGGAGGGAAGAGGAGACAATTACAGACAGAGAGAGAGAGAGAGACGGAGAGAGAGAGACAGACAGAGACAGAGGGAGAGACAGACAGACAGACAGAAAAAGAGAAATACAGACAGAGAGAGATAAAGAGATGAACAGACAGATATAGAAAGAGAGAGAGAAAACAATGGAGACAGAGAGACAAAGAGGTAGAGAAACAGAGAGAGAGATGAACAGACAGACACAGAAAGAGAGAGAGTACTGAGGATCTCTTTGGCGTTTATCAGGCTGCATCTTTCCCTCCTGCTTCCTCTTCTCCTCTTCCTCTCCTCCTCTTCCTCTCGTCCACTCGGCTGATCCGAGGTTCCAGTTTCAGTGCCACATCTCTGCGCTTCAGTTCGGTGCTGATGCTGAGGAGTCACTGAGCTCCACTTCACGCAGCACGGTGTTTCTGCAGCCGCTGGCACAGACTTACTGCAGCTACATTTAACATAAAGTTCATTCTAATCTTTACGGTTCTGTGTAATCCTGTGCAGCACCAGGTTCCCGCGCAGCACCACTGCAGTCTCACCATACAGCACATCTGCTGCCACGGCAAGGAACGAATAAAGAAAGAAATAAAATAAATCTTTTATCTTTTAAAAAATCAGCCATGCAACTTTTTCCAGACGATCAGAATCATCAGAAAAGATTAAAAGCAGGAATAAGTGCATGTGTTGATAACGCGGATGCTAAAAGCGGCGGTTAGCATTACGCCATTTAGGGTAAACGGCTAGTTACCAAAACAAAACGTTCTGATCCAAAATAATAAGACTGATAACGAGAGTCCTTATTTCACACATGCGTCCTGGACTTAATGTTATTACTCATCTCCTAATAAACAGCGTGTTTACCTGTCATTAGGCTGAGAGGGAAAAAGGTCGAGCGCTAACATGCAGCTAATAACGAGCTCTGCGTAGGCGTGGCCATCGTTCAGAACAGCGGCAGTGACGGCATCCTCGTCCGAATGATAAAACACACTGCAGTAAAGAGTGCGATTAGCACACAAATGAAACACATAAATGAAACGGTGACGTTTTTCTGTTTTCTCATGAAATATACGGTTATATCACACAGGATGTCGCTATTAGCACGTTATTATCTATCATCATCGTTCATCACGTAATAGTTTCCTCTCACATCTCACTACAGCACATGAAAGAGCTGTGTGTGTGTGTGTGTGTGTGTGTGTGTGTGTGCGCGTGTTTTGTCATAACCTAAAGGACCTTGTGATCATAAAGTGGTTTACACGCTGGAGAAAAATAAACTCCTTCCATCGCCGAATCCTCGCATCCCCGCGCTCGTGTCAGATAATTAACTCTCGTGTTTTCTTTTCTTTTGATCTCGTGTATTACATCCTGCTCGAGTCTTCAGGTGTATTATGTACGACGCCGAGGCTCACGCCACGAAGCGTGAAAAAGAAAACATGGAGCCGGGAGAAGAACAAACAGATTCGTGAAAAAAACAAAAAACAAAACAAAAACAAACCCAGAGTTGAAGTTCTCGACATGTGAGCTCGGGGCTTGCTACCCGCTCACGTGTACATGCGTATGGAATACGAGGAAGTGTAACGGCTGATCCTCTGCGTTCACACCAGCTTCGCTTCACTTCACGTGAAACGTTCACGTGACCCGGCGTAGCAAACTTCTACAGAGCGAGTGCAACTTCTGCGTTCTGTACCGGCGTCAAAGCGGCGCAGTGCGTGCGAGTGTGTGTAGATATAACTACAAAGGGATTAGATAAGTGTGTGTGTGCGTGTGTGTGTGCATACTGACCTCATAAGCTCTATAAATAAGAAATGAAGGTGTGCCAGATTAGAACATGAAGTTCCAGCGTTTCTGAGTAAACATCCAGGAGATGTTCTCCCTGCTGCGACGAGACACTCGGGCGTTTGATGAGTTTTGCGCGTAGGCAGCGGATTTACGACTTTTCTTTTTATTTGTTTCTGGTGCGTGTGGCGGGGAAATGGCGTCTACTTTATTTCTTACGATATAGAGTTTTTTTTTAACCCTATCTTGAGGATCAGTTATGAGACGACGTCTTCTAAAGCCAATCGCAGAGCAGAAGAGCGCGTGCGCTTCATTCCTCTCTGCCGCTCTGAACACGGCTCAGACACAGACTCGTCCGCCGCGACGCGTCCCGAATAAAAGTAGAGTGGTAGAGTTTGAGAGACAGACAGAGAGAGAGAGCGAGGGGACAGGAGCGAGAGAAGGGGACCGGGGAAAAGGTTGCGGAATAGCCGAGAGCTCGGCGGGAGAGGGATAGTCGTGAATAAAACATGGCCGGATGGAGGTGACAGGGCTATATTTTAACTTTATAGGACAAATCCCTCGCCTCTCTCATGAATACCACACCTGCGATCCTCCCCCGTATCAATGAGGCCGCTGGGAGGATCTGGCAACCCTGGTGAATTTCAACGAGACTCTTTCTTTGTGCGGGAATCGGCGCTGAAATGCCAAGGTCGGGCAGGGAGGACGCGTCGGGGACGTCTTCTTCCCCCCCTCGCTGGACGCAGCTGTATAGGTTTGGGCGATTTCTTAAGCGATGGAAATGTCGAGCTCGGATGACACGTCCCGTCTGAACGCCTTTCGTATTGTGGCGGGGGAGGAGGAGGAGGAAACGGAGCGGTCCGGGGACAGAAGTGAATCCAGATAAACGCTGTTTAACCTCAGGGGTGCCACTGGCTGCTGGACAGGGAGAGCGTCAGTGTCAAACAGCATGAAAGACCAACACAGCTGCCAGATTATTAATATTCCATGTCCTGAAATTCTGCACATTTGTTACCTAAAAAAACCTTGCTATAGCACTTCAGGAACAGAACAGAGGTGAGGGAAAACAGACAGACTAATTAAACACACAGCGCATCTGCACTTATCCTACAGCAATATTATTATTATTATTATTATTGTAGACATTAAAAACAAACGTCGCTTTCCATCCAGGACAAGCTTGGTGGCTTTTTTTTATTTGTTTATGCTCCTGAGATCAATTCTGTTCCATCTGGGAGGCAGAATCATCAAAATCCTCCTTCCCACTGACTCCGAGATGAGTTTTCCTCGGTTCGGTTTCACTAACGAGCGCTCGCGTTTGGAAGCAGTTCTAGCACGGCCGTGCCGAAAGGGGCTCGGTTCTCTCCGTGAGAGTGTCGGGAGGATCTTTAAGGCTTTATGGTGCTCGATTAGCAGCCGCGTACTTTACGCTGATCATCACCGCGCTGATGATGAGAAATCTATAACGGGGGGTTTAATAAACATTGCAACTGCGCTGCTGTGAAATCTGAAGTGCTGATGTGGGAATATTGCTAAGTAGTTTGAGAAGAGGACAGGAGGGTTAACAGGAAACAGGAAACTCAACGGTGTGTGCTGTTACTGTATATTCCTCTGCAGTGTGTGAGAGAGAGAGAGAGAGAGAGAGAGAGAGAGAATCACTCTTCTCCTGTACAGCTTTTTTATCCCTTTGCTCCGTCTTATCGAGCAGGTGAATGATCGATCTCCGGTGCTGAAACCCGGCGCTCAGTGCGGCTTAACCTCTCGCTCTGTACATCACACCATCTTTCACCGCTTCCTCCCTTCGCTCTCTGGGTGTGTGTGAAAAACCCCCCCACCGTTATTCTTCTTCCTGCCTCGTCTTCAGTGTTTATAAAGACTGATTGAATCTGACGTGGGGTTTTTTTTCATTAAAAGCATTGTTGGCCAGATAAAAGACGGACGGGGCTGACAGGACGTGTTGTATTCTCCAGCGCCCACTGAGTCACACTCAAAAGTTTTTTCCGGCGGATCGAAGAGAGCGTCCTCGCCCCCACAGCTCTGCCTCCGCTGGGGCCTCGACTCGCTGCCTCTGCCCTCTGATCCGCGCCACTGATTCCTCCTCGGCTCAGAAAAATCCATCTCTCAAAAAGTCCGATGGCAGACGCGCGACATGCCCTGTGTTCCAATAAGGTATTAAACGCCCTCGCTGACTTCCCCGCCGCAGCTGGAGCCTCGCTCTCGTTCCGCGTTCTGATTGGTCGACAACTGCGGATTCGTTTTCTGTATCCGCGTGAGCGGCTTTCTGTAAGGAGGTGTTTATTTAACGTTCCTGGAAGGAGTCTCCGGCGTCAGCTGCTGTAAAGAGGAGCACAACGTGGTGGAAAGCGATAAACGGCAGGATGGTGCGATGAAGGTGATCAATTTCCCGAAAGCGCAAAAGGTTTTATTCCTCTTACAGTAAATCACTGCAGCGGATTACGTTTTTTCATCCATTCCTGGTACAACATAAAGTCACTCTAGATAAAAGTCGCTTGTTATTACACTGAGAAAGCCTCTGTTTAAGACCGTGATAATGAACTGAACCTGAATCTGCTAAAATCTAAAAAAAGATGTATTTTGTGCGTACGCCGTCTTCGGCGCTTATTCGCCAAGAGACTCTCGAGCATTAGAGATGCACACAAACAGGGAGAATGGAGGGCTGTAACACACACACACACACATAAACACACACACACGCACACACACAAACACACACAAACACATACACACACAAACAGGGAGAATGGAGGGCTGTAACACACACACACACACACACACACACACACACACACACACACAGACGGCAGCGTGCTGTTTTCTTGTTCCCTCCAGCGGTCCTGTCAGCACCTTCCTCTCCTCAGCATCATTTCAAACAGCGCAGGGAAACAGCCATGAACACAAATCATGAGATGAACAGCAGATAAATCTGTAAAAGCTACAGAAGAGGAAGGAGATTTAGCTTAAAACCTGACACAGGGGTTCACTCAGGGCTCTCTCTCTCTCTCCCTCTCTCTCTCTCTCTCTCTCTCCCTCTCTCTCTCTCTCTCTCGGTTTTGTACTCTGCACCGTGACCCGAGGCGTCTCCGCACCTTCTGACAGACACTTGTGTGGAACAACAGAGCTAAAGCGCGGGAAGGTGACACACTGCTGTCAGCTCGCACGTCATCCTGGATTCAGTTGCTCTCTCTGTTGACACGTTGAAAGCATTTAAAGGGTTTGGAGCCGCACGTAAAGAGGAGTTTTACCTTCAGAACGTGTCGGGAACGCGCTCGAATAGCAGCACAGAGGCGTTAAGGAGGAAGGATCGATTCGTTTCGTTCGTCCCCGAGAGCGGTGCGGCTACGGATCGCGGCACGTTACCGTTTCCATAGTAACGGCTCGTTCACGGGGACGTGTACAGCAGACGCTCGGCGTAAACAGATTCTTAATATTTGTTTTCTTATTAACTTTATGAGAGAGAAAATGAGAGACCGCTCCTTTCACAAACACGGAATGTAAGTGTAAACGGATAAAAAGTACAACAAGAGCAAATGTTTGCTGAGGCAGAAGAGGAATAAAACACTCAGGGGCGTAGGAGCTTTAAAGTGGTGACACTGACTCCGCTTCATCACAAAGACCCCGTTGTTGATTCTTTTCCTAAAACAGCATGTGCTGATGTGTGTTACTCCTTACATGGTGAACATATTGATCTGTTTAAACCATAATATACATAATCTGAGCGTCACTATCATGCGTACATTCTCCCACACGGCTGTAAATGGCTCTATGATCTGTATATACGGTGAATAATGCGACGTGTCGGATGTTAGTGCTATAAAACGTGCGTTTTCACGTTAATTAAGAACAGGAGGAAGCTTTGCTCATCTTTAAATCACATGATGTGAACATCACCAAAAGAAGAGTGACATCATAATACCACATTCTGGAGTCTCTTAATTGAAAAAGAAGCTAAGATGGCCGCCATCTTTTGCCGCCATTTGTCCACTATCAGGATTAGCGTTAGCGGCGAGTCTGAAGGTTCCTGCGGTTTCTCCTTCACTTCACTCGCATGTAACCGTCCTCTGTCTTCTCTGCATCATTAGCCGCTGTTGCGAGCGTCATTACGCGGCGTAATTGACATAATCGCTGTCTTCTTCTGGAGCAGAAAACAGGATGTGAGGTAATTAGCGCTAGAGAGTGACCTTTTAGTCGTCTGTCCTGGAGGAGAGTAAAAACACCCCATGAAACAGCTTCATTTCCTCCGGGAGAGGCAGAGTGCTGAGAACAGACGGCCGTGTGGCGCTGGTTTGATCCTCGGCCCCGTCTCACTGTTGTCTGTTTATCGGGGACGTCTTTAAAGTAGACGTGAGCTGCTTTTTCCCTCTGCAGGGACGTCGCACTGTAACTCACTACAAGGCTGGGCTTATTTTTTGGTTTTCGAGGTGCCCTTTGTATGAAATGCCCTTGGAACGCCCGCTGAGTATTTTATCCTCCAACGTAGAATAGACGAAGACCTGAAAATTGTGAGGAGGGGAACATAAAACTGCAAATAGCCTGCGATTAACATAAATCCCTGTAGTGTGTGGTTATTTAAGACCTGAAAGGCAGAGGAGTGGTGAGTAAATGTAGAGTACGCCATTCGCTCTGATTACAGGACTTTAACATGAATAGAGCACACTTCATTACGCCGACTATAATCACTAACGTCACATGCATTATGCTGGTGTATGGGACTGAGCGCTCCACTTACACAACTCTGACACCTTAACGCTCTACCTGAGCCGGGGGGGGGAGCGAGAGAGAGCGGGAGAGAGCGAGGGGGATTAGGTATCGGGGTGTCGTATATCAGAGCACTCATGGTGGAGAGAGTGTGTGTGTGTGAGTCACACCAGCTTGAGAAGTGTAATGCGATACACTCGCCTACTCAGAGCCGAGGCTAAATGCGAGGGGAGGAGAAGGGAGGGGAGGACAGGGAGTAAGAAAAGAGCGAAGACGAGGCTTTAGCTTTATAAAACGCAATTTAACGCTCCTTGGGTAAAATGGTGACAGATGAAACAAGACGGGGAAAAAAAGCATGGAGAAATTCTGCACCTGCACGACAGCAGGAGTATTAATGATTATCAGCCTGACAGGAAAACAAGAAAAGGTGGAGAAGTGAGCAGAAAGAGTGGACTGCTGCAGTTACGCTAGCTTAGCATTCTTCACTAGGCTAGCTTTTATTCTCTAGGCTAGCTTTTGTTTATGCTAGCGTTTGTTCACTAGGCTAGCTTTTTCCTAACTAGGCTAGCTTTTGTTTATGCTAGCGTTTGTTCACTAGGCTAGCTTCTTCTCACTAGGCTAATATTTTCTCACTAGGCTAGCTTTTGTCTATGTTATTGGTTGTTCACTACGCTAGGTTTTATTCACTAGGCTAGCCTTTGCTTACCGCCTTAGCTTTTGCTCACTTGGCTAGCTTTTGTTCACCATGTTAGCTTTTGCTTTGCTAGTTTGCTCAAACTCAACTAAAACGGCAAGATCTAGAGCAAGAGAGCAAAGAGCATAATTAGGAGGATTAAGTATGTGCACTACATTAGAAAAAAGAGTTCCATAGTTCCACTCCTGTTAGCCAAGAGCACAGAGTCACCAACACTGGAGCGCTGAAGACTGGAAAGTTTCAGTTAAACCCCACCCACTTTATCCTAGAGCAAAGGTGGGCGTCGTGTGTGGAGGTTTCCGGAAGGTTCCTCCGGAGAGAATCAGAAGCGTGTATGTAAAGCTGTAAACAGAATGCTCACACATCGTTCTGACTGGGATGCTAATAATACCGATGCTTTTACTCTGCATACAGACAAAGATATCAAAGACGACAGCGCGTCCTAAAGTGAACACGGTGCTTCTAACTGCACTTCTCCCTGGCGTTGCCGACGACGCCCACGGCTGACTAGCAAGGACACGTCCAGAAGGTCACGTGCGCTGCTGGGTTGATGAAAAAACATCAAAGTATAAACATTTCGAACTCAAAATAGCTTCAGTTTTCACTTTTTTTATTAGCTGCTCGTCTGATAATGTGTGTCTGCAGCGCGTAAAGCGCATGTACGCCGGTACCAATGAGTCGCCTACGCCTCGGCGTACAGAACTTATCCTGAACGTCACTCGCCTTCCTTTTCTCTGCACAGTTCCAGCAGTAAATGAAAGGCCGGCGGACGGAACAGGCTGCGAGTATGGGAACGCCGCAGTAGACGAGGACGCACGCTGACGCCGTTCTTGTTATTGAGCGAATAAAGAATTCCTGCAGTGCTTTCAAACAGCTCAGCAAAACAGGGGGTTTTTAAGAAGCGGCAGTGAACGAAGGTGTGCTTTAAAAACTCTGAAAGCAGGACAATTACCAGTTTCTCTTCTTCTGCTCTGCTTGGTGTTTTTTTAGTGTCTTGACAGATTGTACGTTTCTTTTTTCTGTCATCAGCGGTTTCGCTTCTCTCAGAGATCTACAGAGGAGCAGAACCGAGTGCGGTCGAGTGAAGCGGCGACGCCGAGCACTGAAAAGGGGGTGACGGAACGGAAATGCCAATCAGGCGCCGATTCGTTTCACAGCCGCAAATCCCAGGATTATATTAATGCGCTCGTTCTAATACGTTAAAGTGTCGTTGATATGTGAGGAGACGTTTACGGAAGGAGTCTCCAGTTTCAGTTTTCCGACATCCTCAGGACACCTAGCTAACATTAGCGTTCTTGACTCAGCTGTTAGCACTGTAAGTGAGCTAACGTGAGAGCTGACACGGGAGCACACACACACACACACACACACACACATACACACATACATGTACACACACACACACACACACATACACACATACATGTACACACACACACACACACAGTCCCTGATGCTTCCTTGAAAAAATATTAGAAAATAAAAGTTAGATATCAGAAACACCGATCGTTGATCATCTTTTGGATCTTTTATGGGACAAATATAATGTTTAAGTTTCCTTTCAGCGCAAACATGTGACAGGACTGCTTACTCAGCACGCAATAAACAAACCCGAGGCGTCCGAGCCACTTCATATGCACAAGACTGCAGCGCAAACTGGTGTTATGGATGTGTTATTGAGCCTGGTAGAAGTTTTAAAATGCATCTCTCTCTCTCTCTCTCTCTCTCTCTCTCTCTCTCTCTCTCTCTCTCTCTGTCTTTGAGTAGCTAAGTCAAGTCACTCAGCTTTGCTGAAGCTAATAAACGATCTTTTGTTCAGATTGATTAACTGCAAGGACACCATTAATTGTGAAATATGCTGCACATTAACAGAGAGAGAGAGAGAGAGAGAGAGGAATAACGTGAGAGAGTGGTACAGAGGAGAAATTCAGTCGTGAATAGGAGAGTTAGGAAGTCATAAATATGATCCGAGTGTGCTGGGCTTTAATAATGGTGAGTGTTAATAAAGCGTGACCTTGGCGTGGAGGTCACGTGTATCGGCTGGGTGTCGGCGCTGAGAGGACAGACACGCGAATGTTAATTAGAGATGAAGCTCTTTCTGTTCTCACGTCAGCACAGAGCCGTTAGCCATCTTTCACCCCTGTGACTTACAATACTGCCGCAGCGGATTAATCACCATCATAAATTAGTCCATTATTCCACTGTGTAAGGAATGAAGCCCTCCGTGGCATGCGGTTCCAGGAAAATAAGCAGTGCCATGATGGTGCCAGGATAACGGCACACCCTGGGGTGTTTTATTCCTCTCACACCACAACAACGCACCAAAGGTTACTGGTTTTTCTTTATTTAAGAAAGAACTTTTTATCCAGGTCCATTTAACGTTTACGAAACGAGTTAGTTCCTGTGCTCACGTGCGCTGTAGCAGCTATGAACAGTCGCTCCGTCACCAGCCTCGCTCTTAGCTCTCGGACAAAAAGAAAACTCACCGCTTGTCATGTTACAGAAAAGCTAAAAAAGAAAAGCAAGAAACAAGTTTGTTTTAGAAAAAAAATAAACAATTTCAAATATAAGGGACGATCAAAAACTAAATCCCCATGTTCGAGCGGCATCATCTTGATGAGAAATCCGGTGCGGCAGGAGTGGAGAAAACTCTGGACTCAAAGTCCCAGAATGCACTGCAGCTCTACTTGAGACTCGTCTTAGCTAGTGAGCGACGTACGAGCTGACGGCGTTTGATGGCGGTTTTAGTGTGAAAGTTGAAGCTTTGGAAGTGCACAGATGAGGAGGTGAGAGAGCTCGACACACTAAAGCGCCGCCGCATCGCTGTCTACGTCGTTATGAAGCAAGGGCTAAATCACAACTATAAGGAGGGAGAGAACGGCATTGTAGGTAATTTACAAAAGTTTCATTAGGAAATCAATTTTAGACCATGTCGAAGGTCATGCGTTAAAGATAAATGGTTCAGGGTGGATTTTTCCTTTACAGCAGTAAAGCTAACCTTCGGACTGACGGGGTCACATGACCCTGATCCACCGTTAATCATTTTTTTGAATTATAGATCACCAGTTGCACCTCCGCATCAATGTTCACTCTCGGTTTTTCCCGCCGTAACGGCAGATGCTGCGGAGATGAAGCGCTCGCGGGAGCGTTCTGCTGCTGGCAGCTGACCAACTTCCTGTCACGGCTCCGTTTAAAAGCACGGAACATCTGGTCCGGCCCAGTGTTTTAACGTAAACATGGCGTAAGGAAGACGTTTCATCCTGCCTTCACGTCTGTACTCACCTCCTACTATTTAAAGTGTTAATTAACTCGGCATCGTTACTGAGTCAGATTAGGAAAAAGCTTATGAACACGACGTTCCTGAGCCGCTGCGAGGAGATTCATATCGCGCGCCGTACGCAGAACCTAGCGGCGTGCAAACCTAGAAACAGAATTCATTTCTTAACGAATTAATTCCACATTTCTAAATGTTTTAAATAATTAATTTTAATAAAATATAACAGGCCACTGGAATTACAGATGACGATAAAAAAACATGTCGGAGCAAAATGGATCCGATGTGTCTGGACAAACGCGGAGATAAACTTTGTTTTTCTTTGATGACGTTTTTAATCTGAGTGTAATCATGCTAGCTCTGTAGCCATATAGCAATCGCACGATACCTAGCACGCTACACGCTACCTAGCCGTGTAGCCTGCATCCAGTCAGCCAGCTGTCGAAATGTGCATTTGTTCATCAGTAAACACACACACTA
>JAQMYM010000039.1:24726077-24728577 GCA_030014255.1 Parauchenoglanis ngamensis | reverse complement strand
TTTTGATTCTGAACCATTTTCCTTTTCGATTCTATCCCAGATGCATCATGTATCGACATAGCGTCAGGTATGATTATCATACGGCTTACTTTGTAGATGTACGCTTACTGACTATAATCCTTCTGTTGCTCTGCACAAAGTATTGGCCCCCAGTTCATCAGTGAAAAGGCCTCTCTATATGACCACCACTGTGCAGGTATTATATGAATGATGGATTATTCTCTGCTCAGCAGTTTTTATGTAGTGGTGTGTGTGGTTCAGAAACAAGTGGATCTCTCTCTCTCTCTCTCTCTCTCTCTCTCTCTCTCGGAGTACACAGCAGTGACAGGTCTGATGTAAGCGCTACACGACAGTGTTTCCATTTCAGCAGCAGCAGTGTAACATGTAGGAGGTGAGAGAGGAAACTGCAGTGCTAACAGGTCCAGGGTACAGAAACTTGCGGTGTACTAAAACAATCTGCAGCAGAACCCGGACCCTTACAGTACTGCGGCAGTTTCGCCAACCCAGTTTCACAGAACAAAATGTTCCAGCAACAGCAGTTCACCATTATGATTACATTTGATTCAATGCGGTTCCATTCAGCACGAATACGATTCTAATTTTGATCCAATATGATTCAATTTAAACCAGTGTGATTTGTTTCAACACCAATATGATTACATTTGATCCAATATAAATCAATTCAGCACAAATATGATGTGATTTGGTCTAATATGATTCGATTCAGCACCAAAATGATTCAATTTGGTCCAATATGATTAGAATCAGCTTCATTACAATTCCTGATCCAGTGTGAGGAGTCACGTGGTAATGCGTGTAATTTATAAACTTGTGGAAATTATTCTACGAAGCCTAAAGAATTTCAGCTTAAAACACTCCATGTTTCTGTAGTACGTTACCACGTGACGTAAACGCCCGATTGTGTTTGCAGCTTACACAGGAACTAGGCTCCACTTTCCATGTCTCCTCTACATGTCTAAAAAAATGTCAAATTATTTCTTTTATATCAGTCTTATTTAAATAGCATAGTGGTAGAGCCGTGCCTGGTTTAAAGACGTTGGTTCAGAGCTCTATGAACGTTTGATACGTTGCTAGGCAACATAGGCTCTGACAGAGCGTTGATATTCAGCGTATTAAAGGTGCAGGTGATAAGTTGCATGAGGATGTTTTTTCTGTGAGACTGGATTTGCATTACACTGCGTTCATCACACAAGCTCTGATATCACTTATCATTTCTCCACGAATATAAACAGACCTCCGACTTTATTACCCCCTGGCCTGCTACGCCTACAGCGGTATATCTGGAGAGAATCTCACACAGCGCCATACAAAAAAAAAAAACAGTAAAAGAATAAAAGGGAAATAAGGGGTTTCTAAAGCTGGTGTTGCTTATAAGCTCAGCCTTTAATCTACACTGGAGCGTTGAGTGACTGAGGCTCTTAAAGATTCCATAAAGACGCTGCTTGAGAACTAAAATCTGGACCCCCTGCTGAGGTTTCTTTCATTTACTGAGCGAGCCTCAGTCAGAGTCGTACGTAATGACTGCAGCACTGCTGATCCTCGGCGCTAACCCCGCGCTCACACCCGCGGCGAGCTGGAGATTCCTCACGGAGGGAGGCAGAGCGAGCATTAGCAGAGCAAAAGTGGGCGGGGCAAGTGACCTGACCAAGTTGACAGAAGTTCAACTTTAGAGAATAAGCGACTGCCATTTTTCCCCCGACTGTGAAACATTTTATGTTTTTATTTTTTTTAATGTTTCATATATCCAAAACAGACGTCAGTGTTTTCGCTGCCGTGTTTCTGTACAGAAAGCCCTTAGGCACGTAAAATACGCAGCAGAAATCACCGAGAGCGAAATGCAAAGCACGATCGCTCCCTCCGGAAATGTATTTTTAGTGAGAACTAAATTTTGAAGTTTTGTGATCAGACTGGAGGCTTGTTAGAAGTTGCATGTTAGAGTTTGTTATAGATGCAACTCTTGATTATGCTTTAGTTTTAGCTCCACCCCTTTTTTATGTCATGATGATAACGTGAACGTTCCTGCCACACTAATTCCGAGATATTTCCTCATGCTTCAGTTTTTTTCTACTTCATTAAAGCAGCATTAAATTACGGAGGACTGAATCTGGTTTGAGAAATATCTGACATTGTCTCACTGAAAATGATGTACATGACTGGTGTAATGTGTGTGTGTGTGTGTGTGTGTGTGTGTGTGTGTGTGAGAGAGAGAGACGGCTCACCATGGCGAGAGGGACGATGCCGGCCAGCTCTCTCTGGATTATGTGGATTTTTGTCTCGGTTTCATCGGTCGTGGCTCTGATGCCTGGATACTCCACCATCCACGAGATCAGCCCGCTGCCCACGGAATCCACGATCACATCCATCTCCAGATCCACCTGCACCACCCGCTGCCAGCCGGGCTCCACCCTGACACACACACACACACACACACACACACACACACACACACACACACACACACACACACACACACACACAC
>JAQMYM010000039.1:24701581-24717720 GCA_030014255.1 Parauchenoglanis ngamensis | reverse complement strand
AGAGCGAGAGAGAGAGTGAGAGAGGGAGAGGGAGCGCGAGAGAGCGAGAGAGAGAGAGAGAGCGAGAGAGAGAGAGAGAGAGAGAGAGAGAGAAACCTCAAAAGATAGATAAAGAGAGAGCGTCTCAGCCAGCTGGACAGATTAGAGCGTGTGTCGTCCCCATGGACGGGGATTAAATCACACACGCTTTATTTAGTGCTGATCTGTCTCTCAGACTGTCACATGTCCAAGAGCTTCATCTGATCACGGCTGCTGCTTTCTATCAGTCTCCTGAGAGAAACAAGGCCAAGAAAAGCACAGTGAAGAACTTCATCTTTTAAGCTTCAGACACCTACGACCATTTTTTTCTTCCCCATAAAAATAGCCACGTTTGAACAGATACGTGATCGGCGACGTGACTGTCACCATTTCAAACGCGTGACTCCATTAAGAGCTGAATAAAAAGATGCAAGAGAACTTAATAGTTCATAATTACTACTGAGATGTAAATATGGTGAAGTGACGCCGCGCTTGGTGCTGAATGATCGGACTTCAGCAGATATATGACCGGTCTGCAAGTTTTCTGCGTGCAATATAAATAACTTATGGTTGGAATAATCAACTAAATACCAAATAAACTTCAGCTAAAACTTCCTTTCCTTCTCTCTAAGGTGGTCCTGTCAAGCCTTTTGTACCTTTCCTCCTGACTCCTAAACGCTGAACCATCAACACGCTTACTGTAACACACTTATCCAGCCTGAAACACGCTCCTGGACTTCCGGCTTGACTCCGCCCACGTGGGAGGGGATGTGAACTTTTTGTTCTGCCCAGAGTGATGCCTGGATTTTAAAAGAACCTTGATTTAACTCATCGGTTTATCTGTACAAAACTGGCTTTAATACTGTTTGGATTTTTTTTCTTTTCACATTACGTTCACTCTTACATCCACCTGCTTCTCTGCCGTCACCAAATGGCTGTGATTTTCCCTTTGAGGGTGACGATTGTGTGTGTGAGGGTGATTGTGTTTATCTGTTAAAGCCTCAAGGGCAGCAGAGTAAAGTAAAGCAGGGAGAGTGGAAAGATATTATAGAAAGAGGAAAGTGATAAAAGTAGGACGTAGAAGCTTTCTCCAGCGGAGGAGTGTGAGCAAGAAGAACAAGGCGGGTTCAACTTCGTGTAGGGAAAAAAAAAACCCACCTAATCATTAGCGATAAGTGAGGAGGCTGATGGACGGATTTTGATTTCATATGGGAGAAAAAAACTGCTGTATTAATGCTAACTCTGTCTGTAACCCTAACCCTGAGGCACACAAACACACACACACACACACACACACACACACACACACACACACAGTCTGACTAATATATTCTGCATATTTTGGGTACATATCAGTGGTGATTGCTTTAAGACTACATGAGAAGCCTGGCTGCTCCTAACATTCATTTATAATGCAGCAGTGAAAGTGTCTTTATTATTCATCAGTCTTGCTGTAATTCAATATGTTAGCGAATCAAATGCTCCAGTATCTCGCTGCAATATTGCAGCGCTCGTTCATTAACTGACACTGTATTCTGGTGAGCAGTACAGCGTGTGGGAAACGTCCTCTGAAGCCCCGACACAGAGCTAACAGACGCCCACTGAAGCCTGCGTGTCTGTTAGTGTCTGTTAGGTGTTTGTGTACGCGCTGATGTAATGGGACGAAAGACGAATGCTCATCGAACAAGAGGATTTCTCTGCATCATACCGAGCCCCGCCCGGACGCACGGCTTCACCGGGCGTGACTGGAGTGTGAGCAGGTGTGTATTACACAGAAAAAAACTCTACGCTCATGCTTTCCTGGATGAGCGGCTTCTCCTGACGATGATTGGTAGATCTCTGAAAGGGGCGGAACCTTGTTGGCAATCGGCAAATCAGGAATGTACGTGACTGACATCTTAGACATACGCTATATGGCCAAAAGTTTGTGCACCCCTGGCCTGTTGGTCTTGGATTAGAATGATCCGCACGTTATCTAATCTTCCCCATTCTGGTGTTTGACGCGAACGCTACCTGAAGCTCTTGTTCTGTATCATGCGTTTATGCTCTGTACTGCTGCCACGTGATTGGCTGATTGGATGACTGCATGATTGTGGACGCAGGTGTACAGGTGTTCCTAATAAAGTGCCTGAGCGCCAGAGCAAGCATTTCAATGCAAAGGAATAAAATGGTCTGAGAGATCTCTACAAACAAATAAAATGTTATTTTGGGGTTTTAAAAGCAGCTTGTTCCTGTGGAGGCGGTTCTGGAACGGCTAAGCGACGTGTCGTGGCAGAAAGTCGAGCGCGTACGGTACGGAGTACAGAGTATAGAGTATTGTGTAAGTGCACAAGCCGAGTATTTCCCTTTCATGTCATGTCATTTGTGCTGTGATTTTGTTCAGAAGATCTTTTCATCTTTTCCATAACCAGAAACAGCTGGGAGACGCTAACAATTACCCGCGATGCTAATCTCCTGCTTTCTCCTGTGCTTTTTTTCCCCAAACCCGACCTGCAGCAGCGTGCGTGGGAGTCACGTCACGGTAGAAAAAAGCCTTTCTTAAGATGCTGCAGCAGCAAAGGGTCTCGCACAGACTGGAAAATCAGACACGTGTGCTTTACCTGCTATAATTGCCGAACACGGATGTGTCAGGAAATGTGCCCGATTTAGCGGTGATGCCTTTGAACGCTGGGTTTGTTTATTTTATTTCCCTGGTTACGACACGCCGTGGTGGATTACGCTCGACGGTAAGACGCAGATTTGGGTTGGCGAGCGCGATCGTGTGCTTGAGAGCGTACAGTACGTCTTCATTGAACACGTTTAAGTACTCGCGCTGTTTACGGTATTGCTACGCTGAGTAAAAGTGGTGCCAAAAAAACCCTATTAAAAATCTACTCACATTAACTGATGGTCCACAATCTCATCAAAAAAGTTGGTCTGGTTTAAAAAGTCTGAAGCTCCAGCCTGCATGGGTTTTTTTCTTTAATAAAATGGAAGCATTTGGGTGAAATTTAATCAGGCAGGAGTCCAGACGAGGCCCTTTCCTGGTGAATAGGCGTGCATATGCTGCTCAGCGAGATGTTTACTTGTGTACATATCTGCTCTTGTAAGCTGAGCCGCCTTATGGCGCCGGACTTAATCTTTCCAGTTTGGCGAGCTCCGACAATCTGCTCCTAATGCGTAAAATTACACCTGTCAGAGCCGAGCCCAGTTCATTAACGCTACTTCCTGACCCGTGCAAATGTGCGATTAAGAGCACGATGGAACACAAAGAGCGCGGCTCTGCACTTAATTACTGCAAAAGAGAGAGAGAGAGAGAGAGAGGGAGAGAGACAGAGAGCGGTGCCTTATGTAAGAGATTAATAGCAGCTAGTAAACACTGATAGGAAAAGGCCAAAGCGATTTCAAAGCATAAGTGCAGTGGAAATTTCATCTTCTTCGAAATAGGACAGCAGATATTTAGTGCCCGGGAAACTTAATAAAACTTATTATCGTTTGTGATGTATTACACAGAACTTTTTTTTCTTTTAGAAATCGTCCTTTGCTGATTTAATTAACGTCTATAATATGAAATATCGGGGCGGTTTGACCGCTCCGAAAGTATTTAAAAAAAAAACCAAAACCAGGTTCTGAAAAGAGACGACTTCTGAATGACATTCAGCAGAACGGGAGCGATCTGATGAGCAGTTCTGATTAGGATATTGAATCTTAATCACCCTTCATTTATGTAGCTGAATGATATATATATATATATTTATATAAAAAACCCTGACATCTTAGCAGGAGAAAAAGTCTCGAATAGAGTCATTGATCTACCGTAGCCTAATGTAAGATCATTAAACCTGCTAAAATGCTAAATTTCTTATTCTACTGCCAGAGCATGACTCTTCTTTCTAGAACTGAGTTCTTCGCACTAATTACTGCTAATGGAACAAGACTAGGAGGAAAAACGTCTCGAGATATATTCGGCTCATTGTAATCTTCTAACAGGAAACACTCAGATGAGTTCGAGTGCGTTCAGGACGCGTTCACTCGGGTGCTCGCATGAAGAGAACAGGATGAGATGAGAGCGTATGAGCGACGGATCAATCGGCAGCCCCGGATGAGCAGATTTTTTTTTTTTAAGCAGGGTGGAAGACCAATAGGTTCAAATAAGCATAAAAAGCAAATGACTGTTGACGTTTTACAAAAGTTTGTCAATTGGCTGAGAAAAAAACGGCTCCTAAGTAAAATGTGGCACGTCGAGAGAAAATACAGCCAAAAAACGACTTCTTGCTAACTTTTTACTTTAGAAGCTGCCTGATTTGCTTCCTCTGCGTGGCTGCGCTCGGCTAGCTGACTAGCTCGCTATACGTTATGACGTTACAGTAGATCGCAGAGCCGTTTCCATCCTCGTCAGAGCTGTTTCTGAACTCCGAGTTAGAAAGCTAATAGAAGCTTCAGAACTTTCATTTGTTACATTTCTTCCCTTTGCCGAAAATGTGTGATCATGAAATGCTTTTATCATTAAAAAAAAAAAAAAAGAAATCTACCCTCCAGGGATCAGAGGCTTCTTCAAAACACCAAATTATGCAGGCGAAAAGATTACCAAAGCTGCCGAAGCTCATTTAACTTGTCCATCATGGTATTTTTACCAGCAGATATCACACTGAGAAACCATCTGGATCGATGTAATTGCACGCTTCAAAAGAGAATAAAAACAAGAGTACAAGTTTTTTTTTTGTTGTTTTTTTTTTTAAATCTCTATTCCAACGTCTTTCCAAATCTTGTTTGCTTGGTGTCAGAAGTTTCTGAATCTTTTATATAAATTTTTACAAGCACACCGAATTGACTCCACTTGACACGAGCTGCGCGTGAAGTCGACATTAGCATGGATCCAGACGTCTTTCAACTCGAGCGCATTTCAGACCACGGCAAAGAGATATGGAGTTTCTGACCTACGCGAGGCGGAAAAGGGCAAGCGATGCAAGGTAGCAGAAAAGCAGGAGAATTTTAACTCGCTGCTTTCATTTCAGGAGGCTAGGATTCGTGACCTCTGTAGGGCTTGTGCTCGGGCTGGAAAAACGCCAAGCCGTGCTTTTTTTTTCTCTGCTGAATCTCATTTGTGAATGAAAGCCTGGTCAGAGGTGTTAGCGAGGGTGAACTAACTTATAAGAAAGGGAAAATAAATCCAAGTTTTAACTCCTGATGCTGTGTTCACTACCATGGCCTGAGGCGAGAGTGATAGATCTTACAGCTGCGTACACCCGCGTGAGCGGCTCTGATGGAAATAAAACTCCCAAACTCTTTCCTAGCTCAGCTATCATAATCATTTTAGGGGAAATAAAAAGTGACACTAATATCGCCGTTTCGGTTCAGATTTACAAGCCCCAGTTAATTCACTGGAACACCTTCCAACCTTCACAACCTCAATTTCGGTCCAATCCACTTTTACATAAAGGTTAACACGAATGTCTTCCGAGTGGCGTTTTGTAACACGAACGTAATTTAACTCCCAGAGCTTAGAGGGAACTTTCGCCTCGGTTTCCGTCTGCGAGGTGAGACGGCAGGCGACTGACCTCTGAGCGAAGCTGGACTCCTTCTTCCGGCAGTGCAGGGTGACGACCCGGTGACCTTCGACCCTGGCGTCCTGACTGATCATCCACAGCATGGGGTTGCAGGGTCGCGCCCCCAAGAACGTTACGCCATCTTTGAGCTTCACCCTGTGAGGGAGAGGAAGGATAGCGTGAGCGTACGCTGCGTGATGAAACTCGCAATAACGTGAGGGGAAAAAAACCCAAATACATTAAACATTTGCTCTGTCCCGAAAGAAGCTTTGTGTCTTACCAGGATTCCAGGATTTTTCCTCAATCAGTATTCTCGGTGCCTGTGAGACTGTGTGTATTACCCAGAATGCACTGCACATATGGTCGTTTAATATCTGTGAGTGGTGAGTTGATTCACAAGTGAGCCATTTAAATGATTCATATGGCGTTAGTACTGTTTAACACCTCCATTCATTACGGGAGACTCAGCTGCGTGTAATTAGATGTGTTAGTCACATGGGCCGTGTGATTCAGGTGCCATCGATACTCGCCGTAGGTGTGAATGAGATTCAAGGATGTTCAGGTCAATTCAACGCTGTTAGCATTCATCATATGCTCCGAGACGCCCGACACGTTCCTCTCCATTTCCTCTGCTTACCTTCTTTCAGATGATAACGCTTCTCACTCCTGCTTTCTGCTCTCAGACAAAAGATGGAGCTGAAAGAGGAATCTTGTGTAGTTTATTAGTCTGTCTTGTATAATCTTGTATATTTTCTCTTTCTTTGGAAAACACAGCAGATACAGAGGCCACGCCTCCTCCTGAGACTGACAGATACAGAGGCCACGCCTCCTTCTGAGACTGACAGATACAGAGGCCACGCCTCCTTCTGAGACTGACAGATACAGAGGCCACACCCCCTTCACTGAGACTGACAGATACAGAGGCCACACCTCCTTTATTCAGGACTGATGGAGGCCACGCCTCCTTTACTAAGACCAACTGGCACAAAGGCCACGCCTCCTTCATTCAAACTAGCAGACACAGAGGCCACACCTCCTTTACTGACAGCCATAAGCCACGCCTCCGCCTGAGAGAGAACCGAGAGAAACGCAGTGACTTTTACTAAAGATTTTACTAAATCCATTTATTCCCCATCATCAGTTCACCTGCGATGACTGGAAGTGATCGGCGTTAGTCTTCCTGTTTGAGTCTGAGCTGAGCCTTAATTGATTGAAATAAATCTTTCAGGTAGACAATATTAAATAAATAAATAAATAACTGTTTAAGGCAATGCGATGCATTCTCCCTCTGATGCTCTCGTGTGTTGCGTTTGACCTGCTGTGTAACGATTCGCCATGCTTCCGAGCTATTCATTATGCCGAGCGTCGGATTAACGTGCTTTTCTTTCACTCCTAGTCAAGTAGCACTCACTTCTCTGAATCGAACACTAGGCTCAGTCCTTCCCTGTCACGAGTGACGCTCGCTCAGTGCTAATGTATAGCTCTGTTTGCCTCCAGCCCCATTAGCGCTCCCACTCAGTGCTCAACTCTAATGGAGGCGTGAGTCATGACGGAAATGCTTCATCATCTAAACAAGCCAGACACTTTCCTAGAAACTCTTGGGACATTTTGGTGACATTTTCAGTATATTTTTGCTCGTATGCCAGGGAAAAAAAGCCTTTTGTCCTTTCGCAATTGCTCCTCTGCAGCAAAATTGCCATAATGGTGCACTTTCTAATGCTGCATTCAAAGCTCACAATACCAAGTCAAATAATACCTCGTCCTTATGCAGCGAAAAGCACAAAAATGAAAAACAAGTCTGTCAAAAGTGATACAGACGTACAACACGTGCGCTAAACTAAAGCCATTAGAGGATTTCAAGTGTTAAATCATATTCAGAGGCCCGCTAATCAGATTATTACGAAAATGTGTGCCATTAATCTAATTATTAACTTCTGGGCATGTTTTTTTATACACGCGACGGTTTCACAGGGTCGAACCTCTCACTGGAAATGAATAACAGAGTGATTGTTACCTCTCGTGTGAAAAGCCCTTAAGAGAATAAAGAGCTGAGTGTAAAAGAGCTGATAGCGGTTACTAATATGAGTAGCGGATGAAATATCGTGCTTTTGTGTCATTCAAGACAAATTTTCCTTCTTATCGTCGATTAGTTTTCGCTCGTTGTGCTTTTGTTTACATTTGGCCTTTGCTTCAGTCCTGGCTCCGCCCCTGACCGTCATTGGTCTGTTACTGATGGTGCTCGCCTGTTCTGTGTTAAGTCCTTGATTAGTTTGTCTGTTAATTTGTTGCATTTTGTCGTTTGTCTTGTACATTTCTGAACCTCGGTTTTCAGACTCCTTCGTCCTCGCGTCCTGCTTTCTCTTATCGCACCTTACAACATTACCATTCCATCCGTCCATCATCTATAGCGCTTTATCCGTCTGGGTCGCGGGGAAGCTGGAGCCAATCCCAGCATCTTGGGGCGAGAGGCGGGATACACCCTGGGCAGGTCCACCACAGGGCCAACACAGACAAACAGCCACACACGCTCGCATTCACACCTATGGGCAACTTAGAGTAGCCCTTTACAACATTACTCTATTTACAAATCTCCATGCTAAAGCACGTAGTCTTAGAATTCTAGAAGAATAAATGATTCTGTATGCTTTTACGGGAACATTAGGTCATCCTCCGAGTGTTACCCGATTGAAAGGACAGGATATAATATACTATTTGCTGTTTACTACTTAAGAGACTGAAAGTCAATGGTTCTGTGCAACTCCACAGCTGACATTATGGCCTTTGGCAAATGTCAAATGAAGGTAAGTTATTACTGCACTAAAACACTGGAACGCCGGAGACTCGGAGAACCCCGGTGCACGAGGTTTAATAAGGCTCAATGCAAACTCAGTGTCAGTGTAACAGGAAGTGGCGGACGCAAAGGACAAAGGATAGATCACATAACCAGAAAACAAAGCAAGGAACTCTGAGTACTCATCCTGCCGTGCTAGATAGTACGCAAACAGCAGTAGGTCATAATCCGTAGGGTGTCCGAGTACTCAGGAGGCACTCAGTTTAAGTTCGGATTCGTAACGTACACAACACGGCCCAACGAACGAATATCCGTGACCTGGTTATGACCCGGACGTCTGTGTGATGTCAGAGGTCATGCTGGAACGCCATCCTAGAGGGCGACCTCTTGTGGCAGGGAGGGGAAGTGTCCCGAGTACCTGTCTCGCACACACACGAGCAATGTTTCAGTGCTTTCCTTCAACGTACTTGGAATACATTTAACACAAGATTTCAACAAATGACAAATTCACCGATCTCCAGACTTTCCTCTTTGTAGTCACGGTGTTTAAAATTGTAGCTCGCTTTCAGTATCCTGACATTTCCTCTTAAACAGTGAGGCTCTTTTTTAGCAAAATTGTTTACATTCGTCATTACAATGAGACACAGACAAACACCGACCTTATAAGGTTGAGGGGGCGGGACTAAGCACAAGGAGGATGGTGGGGTGATGGGGACAGAATCAGTCCGGACGTGACTCTAGCAGGACACGCTGAGTTAACCGTTGGAGAACAGAAACATGAGATCTGTCCGAAAGCTAAAGTTCAGGTGAAGACGTACCTGATACCGATTCCGACTCTGAATCGTTCAGACTGCGGAGCAAAACGAAACGGCTGAATAGTTACGGTTTAGATACGCATGAAAGGCTGGATATGAAAGATATTTCCTGCCCAAACGTCCAACTGAAGATTTATAGAGGTGTAAAAATAATCCATTGGAGCAAGCTCGGGCTATTTATCCGTGTCATTCAGCAACTGGTGAGATTTTGTCTTTAAAAAAAATGAAACGTCGTCAGGTGTGATTGAGTGCGCTGAGGTTTCTGATCCAAAGGAAATAAATAATGGTGTCGTGTCGAGTAAACGCACGTCAGCTTCCATTCTGATTGGAAATTAAAGGAATTATTGATGAATCCTGTCTTGTGATTGGTTTACAGTCTTTCAAGGTCGGTGTGTCATTATGATTACTATATTTCTCTGTAACCGTGATCAAAAATACATGAAAATGTTGTCGCTTTAGACGATTGGCGTTTAACTGTAGATTAGAAACGGAGCCGTAAACGTTTAAAAGCTCTGCTTGTCGCGTTCGCCCCTGTCTGACCTCCCGTTCTGAAGACAGCAGGAAGAATTGCCCTTTCCGTTTCCGTCATATCCTGTGTGTGTTGCGGCGGAGTGGATTTATTACACCCTGCGAGCTCAAGGCTGGTGTTATTTAGGACAGCTCTCAGGGTTTTGCAGGGTTCTTCCAGCTCTTGCTGGTCAGCATGTGTCTTAAGGAGAGCTTTCATTCATTCCATGTTGAGCCAGCTCTGCTGTTTTTTGGCTGGGTTTTGTTTTCGCTGTTAGTCAAGCAGAAGAAAGCTTGCTCACTCCTGCTGCTGAGATTTAAAGGCTGTTGCTGGACCTCGACCCGTTTAAAGCAGGCGTTGTATATTGTGTGGAACATCTGCGGAAAAATCGATACATGAGTTGATTATATGTAATGAAGACGCTAGCTTTTAATGCACATTCGGTTTGGTTTGTTTTCTTTTATGTTGCTGCTTTTTCCATAGCCAAAAAAAAGGAAAGTCTACTCTGTCTCTGGTGGTTTCCTTTATAAATAATGAGGAGATAACTGAAATGGGATGCGGCTCCCCAGGTGGCTGTATGAGGAAAATCAAAACAGCGGCAGATAAAATCCAATAAGCCTGGTGTCTGAGAGCTATCCTGCGTCTCCTACAGGGGCACGGTGACGGCCGAAGTGGACACACACTCTCGTTCCTGGGCGATTTAGCTCGGGGAATTATCGTTTTCTGCCACGGGAACTTAAAGGTACCGTTTCGCAGTAAAGTACGACATCCAGCCTCAGGATGACCGAAACACCCAGTTAAAACACCGAGCACGACTTTTCACAGCCCTACGTGGGTCTTCTGGGGTTCGCGTTCGGAGCGAATGAATTACGGCCTCACGTTTTCTCAGAATCGCTTATTAAATCTGCACGATATGAGAGCGCGCTCGGCTGTGTCTCTTTAATTCGTCAGATAAGGGTTTCCTAAATCACTTCACAGTGAAGTCTGCGCTTCCTCCTCTGCGGTATTTAGCTCCGCGTTAAGTCGACTCAGCAGATCACGGACGCGCCGTGATTTTGCGTTCATTTATCATTCTGTTCGCGTCCGTGCACCTCAGGAGGAGTTCTCTGCTGTAGATCACAGCTTTATGATTAACGCGCTTGTTTGAATAAGTTATGGTTGCTATAGTAACGGCTGGCTCACAGGGACGTGTACGGACGACGCGCCGGTCAAACGTGTCTAATAATTTCACGTGGTGACGTGTTCAGGATTTGAAGATTGAAGATTTTATTTGTCATCTGCATAACTGTTCAACTTTAATTGCAATAATATAAAATAATACAATCTTCAGGCTGGTGAAGGAACTACCGTGAGAGCATTAAATGTACCTGTAAATGGATAAAAAGTACAATAAAGCTTTGCAAGTTGCTGTTACGGGGAAATAACGAGTCGTTCGTGGTGGTAACGGTGACATCACACCGCCCTGTTGTTGATTAGTTCCTCACGACAGCGGCACACCGAGCGCTTTATTCAGTCCTCGTGCTGCTCTTCCGTCCGCCAGAGGAGGTTACCGCGTCCCGGTTACAGTCTCGTGTTGAGGGAACGTCCACGTTCTCTCTGTAATGTTTTCTTAAAGATAGTTGTAAACAAATTCGAACGAACAAGTCGAGTGCTTTTGTTTTCATGCTAACGCATTCTTCACTCATTAATTCCTCCACGTTAATTAAATCTGTAGTAGATTTCATTACCTCTTCATCCCTGCATTCCTAGCCCGCCTCACGCCCAGCCTGTCCCCACACACACACACACACACACACACACACACACACACACGCGTCTCTTCAGAATCGATTTGGCTCCATTTTCCTTTTAAATGAAGAGTAGTTATTGTTTAAAGTTCTGCCTTGTCATCATGGAGGCTCTGAAGGCTGGAGCGTGTCGATTTTTAAGCCCCGCTGAGACGCGCGTGTGATCGCGGGCTGCATAAATAAACTTTCACTTGACGTGACGGCCCGTGGCACGGCCGATCGTTTTTACGAACACGGAGGCACGCTTCAAGCTGCTCTAACCGACAGAGACGTGCACTAAATATATCTGCTTGCATTGAATTATCTTCTGACGTTCTCTTCCTCCCTGGATCAGCGCCATGCCAGTGTAGAAAAGTGCATCTTTGCAGCTGTATTCGCACCACACGTCAAATTTGCTAGATTTTTTAGCCTGTGATGTGTAGTTAGCGCAGTCACGCTAACAGAAAACTTGTGTGCCTTTTTGTATTAACAATCTATGACCTCCTGCGGATCTGCTTGACGCTACACGGACGTATAATTCTCAGCCTTTTGGAAAAATGAAATGAAAACACGAGTGGGCTCATCACTAACACTCACATTTATTAGACATATACCTTTTTAAGTGTAACAGGAGAGTCAGGATCTGATCTTATGTGACCGTCGTTTAAAACTGCATTATGAATAAATTAAATTAAACCGAACGGAGATGAAACACAAGTTGGCAGGAGTCGGATTTGGGTTCCTGCCAACAATTTGTGGTTCTTTTGTGGTCAAGGACTTTGTCCTCCATTATTGCTGATCCAACTTTCATTACTGATTAGATCTCCTAATACTGTAGTTACTTAAACATGCATGTAATGTCTTTAAGTGCTGGTGTCCTTTTGTTGTCATATCACTCACCGATATTTGCATTTTTGAAGTATTTCTGTAGACGTTAAATAAAGTTTCATGAAGCGGTTTATTTTTCACCGCAACGCTTCAGGCGCTCTTTCTGGAGATCTGGGAGTTTGCAAACCTGCGTCTATAACCTGACGTGTATCGTAGGAACGCTTGTGAGAATGGTGTAATGCTATTCTTCTCTTAGCGCTCACTCATGTGCAGGCTGTAGTGGTTCTAAAGATATAAATCTGTTTCGACGTCACGTGTCCGTCTGTGGATTCTGCACAGCAATGCAGTGTGTATTTTTAAAGCAGTAAACACATCGTTTCTACAGATTTCCGCCCACTGACATTATAGGCTTTTTTTGGAAAGGTGGGCGTGACAGGCCAGGCCAGGCCAGGCGTGGAGAACCCTGCACTCTGACGTCCCGGTTCTAGACTTCCTGAGGGTCCAAAGCACACAATCGGGCACAGAGGAAGACGTCCGGGGGAACGAACAAAAGAACAGCGAGAAGCTCGACGCAGAAACCATCAGCGAGGCTCAGAAAATCCTCCTCGGTGACGGATGAGGTGACGTTTCATAATTTTACACCATTATTATTATTTTTAACAGTCATCAGCAACTCGACCTGGACAGACACCGAGAACGCTGTACTCCTGAATCGTCTTTTAATTTATTTATTCTCCATAATTATTCTCCTGTAGTCTATAAAATAGGAAAACGTCACTTCCTGTGAGCACATCTGCTCACTTTTTCCTCACGATGGAGATTACAGCCATGATTAGTTCATTTTTAGCAAACAAACATGAAAAAAAAATACACTGTAATGTAACAGCTATTAAAAATTACAACGCAGAACAATAACTACAGCAATCTTCCACAGCAGATGTTCCACTGTATGGGATAAAGATGAAATATCTGATAGTACAGAACCTGCTGCTCCTCAGTCAGACAGGATGGCAGTAAAACTGATGCTTTTTGGGGAGGAACAGCAGCGCTGAGAGTTTAAAGCCATCCTCCTTGCTGCTATATGCTGATATAAGATGCAGTGACAGGACTTGATATCGGTTACTGTAATCGCAGCATCCACTGGCCCGGGATTCTGCGCTGATGTTGTGATGGTGCGGCCTCCAGGTGCTGACGGACCAAAGTTGGCAGGATGCAGTTTCCCGACACGTCGTGTTTCACCCAGACAGCCAAAGCCCGGCTCATCGGCTAAACATACCTCTGTTTTTTCTGCTTCCAAAACAGATATTAATCTTAATATTACTCTGTCTTTATGGAAACGAAATTAAAAGTCCGTTCTGCTGAGTTATCATAGCAGCTGCAACTGTTATCATGACTACAAAACATAACTTTCAAACACTTTTACTTTAACCATTAAAATTTGTGGTGGTTTAAAAGGAGGTGACACGTGACCCCTGACGTGTAATACTCCCAGTCCTAATATTCATATCAAAATGAACTGCAGGATGTTTCAATCAGCTTATCGATCAAATGTATCCAACGTCTCGGCGCTGTGACAAGATTTTACAACTTTTATTCTACAATATTTATTCATCTGCTGTACGATATTTATTTCAGTACGCCATTCAACTGTATTAAATATAATCCTATTGTATAATGTGGATTTGTGTGTGTGTGTGTGTGTTTTATTTTTATTACGCTTTCTCTTCTCTGTCACACGTGAGTTTCTGCTCGGGGATCAATAACGTTTATCTTATTTTATACATCCATCCATTATCTATAGCGCTTTATCCGTCTGGGTCGCGGGGAAGCTGGAGCCAATCCCAGCATCTTCTGATGCCAAGGCTACTGGTTAGCGTCGTTTTATTTGCAAGTTGCCGAGAATGAGGTTGTGAAGGGCCCAGGCAGTCGTGCCGGTTTGGTGTTTGTCCTGATATTTATGTGTGCCTGAGCTCTCAGTCCTCAGCAGTGACTTCCTGCTTATTCACCACAGTTTCTCTTATAAAGCGAACGCATAAGCGCTGAAATAAGCGCGTGACGGATCTTTTGCCGAATAGATTCCGCTGTGAACTACTCTTCATGTCGAAAAGATTTATTTCTGCTGGTTCGTTGGCCAACAGTCTTGACATTTCTAGCCTCGGCAGCTGTGAGTCACTTTCACGATGTGAAATGGCAAAATAACCCGGTGAAAGTCACTGCGACTTTTTGGACCTTTTGCTGATGTGCAGTTTTTTATGAAGCGCTCGGATGAAGCCGGCGCCTTTTCTGCCAAGGAAAAACGCTTTATGGACACCCTACACGTAGACACGTAGACCCTATACGTGTGCGCCATGGCCTCTTTTCGGTTGTCTCCTCTGAGGGGCGGGGCTTTGGGGGCCGCGCTGAGGGAGGAGGAGGAGGGACCTGGAAGTTGTTCTTCAAATATTCAATCCACTCTCTTCTGAATCCTGCCGACTGCAGCTTTCCAGCGGGACCTGATGAAGACATGTTAAAAATGGCGGAACGTTCCGGGGAGAGGTAATGCAATCCAGTAAGAAATTTATATGATGATACTCTGTTTTGCGTCTTTCTTTACAGGTGCATTATTACGCCCTCCTCCACCGTTGCTGTTTGTGGTTGTCAGTAACGTTTGACTCTGAGCTGCCCTCTAGTGGCTGTATTGCTGGACATCCATGCCAACGTAATGGAAGTACGTGGGCAGTGACGGTTACATCCATATTTATTTTCGTACGTCACGCAAGCAGAACCCAAATGAGTTCGTCATCGTGGTGGAACCTCGAGAGTGTGTCTTTTATAACTTCATTTAAGCCCTGCTCTAGCTGGATTAGTTTAATGGATTAGACACGATGGGAATGTAACCTGCTAACAGACGCAGTGTGTGTGTGTGTGTGTGTGTGTTTAACATTGGAGTGTTGCATCTGTCATCGGCGGTAATTTGTGTAAATCGCACAGACACGCTATTCTTTCCAAATTCCCTTCATACTGACGTCACTGTAACCTCCTGTGGCGGAAAATAAAGTGGATTTATTTTACTGTACTTTTAAAACTACACTTATGAAACACTCTTCTACCATTAAGTTTGCGCCTGAGCGAACAAAAGAGACCTGCATAGGCATTTCTTTTTTCCCTAACAGTGATCGAGAAATAATTATTACAACACGCTGACAATAACGGCATCTTCGGTGTGTTACGACCACCTACATCTTTAACGTGTGTGTGTGTGTGTGTGTGTGTCACTGATTAGACTCGACGTTCCGGCTTGACGCAAAGGAAATAACGACGCTCAGCAAACGATCGCTGACGGCCGTGCGCTTGTGACCGTAGCCTCTCGTTAGTGTCTAGTTAACACATGATGCAGTGTTAGGAAACACGGTGACGGATCACAATTACAACAATAAAGCCTGCGCTGATAAACCGAGAGCAGATGCGGGATCTTCATGAGGTCGGAGAGCCGCCGTGCCCGGGCTGGTGTGTTATCGGTGCCAAGCTCACTGAGTGTGTGTGCTGCGAAATGCGATTTATTTCCTAATTCCATACGCATCCTCTTTGTGAGTCGCTTTCCTATCACGCGAAGCTCAGCTCTGAGAGCCACCTTCAGCTGGAACGCCTCAGACTAATAATCAACCTGTTCTTATTTAACCAAGACTGAGAGGAGACGTTTATGGAAGGAGTCTCCGGGGTCAGAGGCGAAGCTGTTCTTCCGACATCTGCAGGAGTTTGTGCGTTTTGGTTTCTCAATAACAAAAAAAGTGTAGATTGTTTTGTTGTCCATCCATCAATCCATTATCTATAGCGCTTTATCCGTCTGGGGAAGCTGGAGCCAATCCCAGCATCTTGGGGCGAGAGGCGGGGTACACCCTGGGCAGGTCG
>JAQMYM010000039.1:24662344-24682344 GCA_030014255.1 Parauchenoglanis ngamensis | reverse complement strand
CCGCCTCGAATGGTGAGGGAACTTTCTGAGTGTGAAACTTTTTCCACCCTGCGTGGAAACCTCGACCTGCCCACAGGTTATCCTCGTGTGGATATTATTAACTTATCTCGCTCAGTTAAGTGCCGGCTCGTTTGAAAACACGAGCAGAAAGTCATTGGATCACAGCCGTCAAAGCCTTGACAGGGTTCTGAGAGTCTTGGCAGGAGGATCTGATAACAAGGAGACGCTGGCTGTGGGAACGGACACGGTCCTCGTGTTCTGCAGTCTGCCCGCTTGTAAAACTGTAAGCGCTGATTGGGCTGTAATCCAGCGCCCGTCTTGAGCATTAAAATGCTGCAGGGTTTTTTGACCTCCTGACTCGGGGCTGATGCCAGCATGTTGTTGCTTACGTGATGAGAATGGAGGCTAAGCTTTCCTGTAAGCCATGATCAAAAGAGTGACTATTTAGGTTTAAATACGATGTTTCTGTTGCCTTTACGCTGGACCGTTTGCTCCGTCTCCTCCACAGTGCTTGGGCTTCGAACAATGCATTGGGTTTATTTAAGACAAGAATCAGCGTCAGTGGTTGCCAAACGAACTCCGCTGTTCTCCGTGTTAACAGGAAATTCTTACCGTGTCTGCAAATTATGCTGAAGAGCCGGAGATAAAGACTCCTCATATTAGGCTCGTATAACAAAATCCTATTTGTTCCAGCTAACAATGAAATCTTAATCTTCTTTTAGACTCCCACCTGATATGCAGTAATTAAATGGACTTTTGTATTAATGAATTAATTCTGCGATTGGCTTGTCATTGTGTAATAACTGCTTATGGATTTAAAGGAGCATTACTCGTCCGTGAGCTGCCAGGAAATCTATTAAAACAGGATTACGGGGATAGGTCACTCAGAAGTTCATATTCAGAAAGAATATGGAAAGAGACTCTTTCAGACTCTACTCGTTTGTGCTTTTCCATGAATCGAGAATGACATTCATAGCTGGGGTAGATGCTTTCATTCAGAATAAATCCATTATCATAAATCCTGAAGACAGACTGAGGTTAAAATGCAGAAAATTCAAACAACATTAGGGACTGGGTAAGCTGTTCCAAACCCTGGCCTGTTTGAGCTCATTTATTTAGATAGAGAGTAAAAAAGTATGTTTACGGGATGGGTTTAAACAGAAATGGATGCCATTCCATTTGTGCACTTTTATACAAGCTATTTTGTTATTCACATATTTATGTACATGCAAGCTGGAGTCAGCCAATCAGGGGTCATGTGCTGCAGTAAGCACACAGTTAACCAATCAGGAGAGGAGGTGAAGTGAAGTTGGGTTGGCCCTAGAACACAGGAAAACAGGATTGGACGGAATTTCTTCGACAGCCGGTGGGATTGGTTAAAAGTGTCTGTGAGATTAGTCAGGATTCCTTTGGGAGTGAGTGGGATTGGTCATGAGTGTGTGCAGGAGCAGATGGGATTGGTTTAGATTCCTTTGGGAGGGGTCGGGATTGGTCAGGATTCCTTTGGGAGTGAGTGAGATTGGTCATGAGCGTGTGCAGGAGCAGATGGGCTTGGTGGGAATTCCTTTGGGAGGGGTCAGGATTGGTGGAGATTCCTTTGGGAGGGGTCGGGATTGATCACAAGTGTCTGAAGGAGCAGGAGGGAATTGTCAAGAGCAGGTGCAGGACGGCTTGGTCGGGATTCCTTTGGCAATGGGCAACATTGGTCAAGAGAGTCTGCAGGAGTAGGTGGGATTGGTCAGGATTCATTTGGGAATGGGGACGAGTGTCTGCAGGAGCAGGAAGGAATGGACCATAGCATTGGCAGAAACAGGCAGGATTGGTTAATAGTGTAGGCAGGAGTGAGCAGGATTGGCCAGAAATCCTCTGGGAGTCTGCGGTATTGATCAATAGTGTCTGCGGGAGCAGGATGGATTGGTCAGGATTAATCTGGGAGTGAGTGGGTTTGCTCAAGAGTGCCAGCAGGAGTGGGCGGGATTAGTTACTCTTTTTTCAGGAGCAAGAGGAAATGGGATAAAAAGACAGTCCACATCTCTGATTCCAAGCTCATGGCCAATGACATCATAACAATCAGGGCATCTCAGTTTGGACTTCACCATATATCATGTGTGAGTCATTATCACTGAAATGGTCTTAAACAGCAGGTACACGAGGAATATGTAAATCGTGCGCTGTATATGATCTGACCACGCGCTCCTGAAGAGCGTTGCTCTGGGAGTTTTAATGAATCAGAGCATCACAATCACAAATAGAAACAGAAATCATTCCAACTTAAAACACCGCAGGCCAACTTGCATTACATTACAGCAGCGCAGGACTAAATATACCGACTAACTGGCACCAGGAGACCATTAACGAGGATTGGGCACGTGTCCAGAGAGGAGCCGAAGCAGGGGGAAGATGGGAGCAGGAACTTTGGGTGATTTATTTTTTCCATGAATTCATGAATAATTAATGAATGTCGGTTTCGGTTTCAACATATTTTGCCGGTAAACATCTCTGAGCAGGAGTGATGATTACATCCTCAGACCAATAACTGATCACGAGAGTTGTCTTGTTGTATACGGGCAGACGCTGCTAGCTTTGTGTCATGACAAAAATAATATTATCCTAATGGGACAAAAATAATGAGAGAACTTATATCACAGGTCAGTGTAGCTAGCTAGCTATACCACTTTAGCCTTGGTGTTCTTCTTTAATACAGTCTGCAGACATATTGTACAATCTAAATGAGAGTTTGATTTCCACTTATATCGCACTGCTGTTGAATTTGTTCTCGTTTCTATAGTAACAGCTCATTAGCAAGGACTTGTATGGTGGATTCTCCATATAAACAGATAATAAAGCATGTGTAATCATTATTATGGTGAGGTTTTGTGGGAGGAGGCACTTTATTTAACATCTGTGGAAGGAGTCAAAGGTAAAGCTGTAACCTTCGGGACAGAGGAGTTTACGCTTTGCGACTGGTGAGGGAACCACCGTTTATAGCTGCTATAACCAAAGAGAAAATGGTTCACAACCATTAAATGTAACTATAAATGTATAAAATGTCGATCTTTAATAAGTAATAAACTTGTAATTGTGGGGAAATTGAGGGGAACTGAAAAACACTTCCGGACGTGTTGCTACAGCAAAACGACCCATTTTGTCGGTAACTCTACTTCATCACCCCTCCGTGGTGGATTATTTTCCTATAACAGCACCCCACGCAGTGTTTTATTTCATCTACAACACAGGGAAGAATGATGGGGGGAAAAAATCCACCATTAAAAGAGTCACAGGTGCTTGAATCTCTGCAATAAGATGAAGCTACACACACTGAATAATTATTCATGAATTTCCCTAGCTCAGTAAAATTCCTGTCAGACTGTAGAGAATTAGGAAGGAGAAAACAGAAGGCAGGAGGAAACTAGACATAAAACCAGAACTTGAACAGAAACCTGCTGCGTCAGCCGCCGACTCTAACCTGCGGCAGATACTGTGGAACGCACAATGCTCCGACCCACTGCCTTTATTCGATAAGATTAAAAGTGCCTGAGAATAAACAGAGTGTGGTACTGGTAGAGCAGAACAGGAAGTAATGCCCAGAGAGAGAGACAGAGTGTATGTGTGTGTGTGTGTGTAATGAACTGGACACAAATCTGTTGCCACTGGACTGATTCCGCTCCCGGTGCCTGGCAACACATGCTCGCTCTGGTGAAGAATCTCTGGCATCTCCGCTAGCAAGAGATGGTAAGCGAGAAGAGCCAGAGATCAATTTAGTGGTAAATAAAAAGCTCGGCGGGGGCGCTTTCATGCGTGTGCTGGCATCACGCCACAACAAAGCAGTGAGCAAAGCACAGACGGTGCTGATTAACACACAACACCAAAGGCAACGTCGGTCTTAACGTGACTCAGAAGACGCAGAGGTCCACGCTGTGAATCCTGGCGCAGATTTGCCAACGCCATTGTAACCTTTACGTTGTTAATAATGCACGAGTTCATCACGGAGGACCGGACAAACAGCTGAACGTAAAAAAAAAACAACAAAAAAAAACATGACGCTGCTCTGTTCTGGCTTAAATACATCACATACAAGTACACAGGACACGTGCTCAAATAAAAAGCAGCGAAAGAGCGAGGTGTTCCACACTACAAGACGAACCGCAGTAAATTCGGTCTGTTTACAGGAAAACGAAAACAAATCGCTGCTTTGTTGTACAAGTGTCATTTTCCTTTGTTGGATCGCTACAGCTTAGCTTAGCGGACCGTTAACAGTCGGTGTCTCGTACGCAGATCCGTCTCTCGCCTGTGTTCGGGATTCTGCCGATTTCAGATTTGAAGCCACGTGACATAACTTCACTTCGCGTGAACGATAAAGCGTCCCGCGAAAGTTTCCAAACAGCCGACAATTTCACTGCTGAAGGGCAAAGAAACAATGAGCGCTTTTTTCTGTGTGTATAATGTGCAAATATTCCTATTTTTTCGTCATTTTCAGTGAAAATATTCAATATCATCGATAAAACGTAAGGAAGTGGATTCACAGCGTGGTTATACCGCAAAAGGTTTAATTCATTAGTTAGCGACACATTGCGCATTTGAACTGTTTATGGTTTGTATCTGAAATCTGAAATCTCATGCAAGTTATAACAACGATAAACTGTTTGTAGCTCGTCCACCGAACACGGCCCTGTGTACGAGCTGTTACCATAGAAACCTTAACATACTAGAACGAGCACATTAATGTAAACCTGCTGTAGCCGGACCCACACGCATGAAAATAACGCCCACCTTCTGACCAATCAGATTCGAGAATTCAACCACGCTGGTGTTTGCCTAATGCTAGCTAAGCTGAGGAATTCGAACCGTTCTCGTCTCAGGAATGGAGGCCTGAAAAAAGTGACCGAGAATGAGCGAGACTACTTAAAATACAGAGTTCCTACACAAGGTCAGCAGGTCGGAATCGACAGTGTAGCTCTTCATTTCAGTCAGCAAACAAAGAGTGTTATATTCCAGGAGGTACGGTAACTACGAGCTCTTTCTGAAAGAGTGTAAATGAGTGACCTTATTTAAATGAGGTGCACATTCTCACTAAAGAGAACTTTTTCTCCCTTTTCTTCTCTGTACTTTAACTCGAGCCGCGGCTGTTCAGCAGTGTGCATAATGAGCCGGCGGCTCACATAATGTGTGCAGTCATGCTTTGCAATTTGGAGATGAAGCTGTGGCTCTCAGAGCATCGTCTGATTCGAGATGAGCCATGTTTTTGCCTGATGAGCATGTGCACAAGAGCATGAGCACGCACACACACACACACACACACGCTCTCTGTAGCGCTCTCATTAAGGATAGATGAGATGCTCTGGTGTCATTCTGATGCTCAGCATGCAAACACTCGGCAGCCTGTGCGGTGGCAGGTGAACAAAACAAATCCATAAACAGAGAGTGGAACGAGCGTCGAGGCTGGAATCATCGCGTCAACTCGGCGGCCTGTGAATTATTCAGATGTACGTCGTATATATGTGTAACGTTCCGGTGCAGTCGAGTGACGTACACGAGCGCACTGAATTTAAACCAGTTATTCCACTACTCCCTCACCTGTATATAAAGAGCGAGGAGATGATTTAATTACGACAAATTACTACTGGACTTTTACAGCGTTTATCAGCCAGAGATGCTACGTACATCTCAGAAAGCTGATGAAGCTCTGACCTGCAAAGTTTTTCATTTCTGTCGTATTTTCGGCAGAGTATGTTGTTGTGTTGACATGGCAACTCGGGGTGGGAAGCGCAGGGGTTTTGTAAAGTTGTACGGTTTTTTCAGACTATGTTGAAGAAGAGCGAATATCAGCTGGGTAATTGGTTTTGATCAGTAGAAAAAAATTCATGTCTGAAGGAGTTTCATTCTTCATTACTCATTATAGCTTGTTGTTATGACTCACTAGCTTGTTTCATCGTTATGATTACAAGATCTTGTTATTACAACTTTATAACCCATTATTACAACTTACAACCTACTAACTTATTATCTCAAGATATCACGACTTGGTAGTCCTTATTATCAAAACTCATTATTTCAACATTGAATTTGTAGTTCATTATTTCACATTATTACAACTTAATTATTCATTATTGCTACTTAGTGATTTGTTATTACGACTTACTAACTCATTATTTCATGAGATCTAATTATTTCACCTTAATATCTCATTATTTCAAGATATTATCTTGTTATTACAACTTACCCACCCATTAATTCAACTCAGTAACTTGTTATTAGGCCTTCACTAAATCTTTATTCCAAGATATTCTCTTCTTACAACATTACCTCATTAATTCATGGATATCTCGTCATTTCAAGATAGTATCTTGTAAGTATGGTTTACTAACTCATTATGATGGCAGTAACTTCTTATTACAATGTAGTAATTATTATGACTTAGTAACTCGTTATTTCAAGATAATATCTCATTGACTTTGTGACTCTTTGAAACTAATTATTATTAGGATATCTCATTTTTACATCCTACTATCTCATTATTTGAAGACAGTATCTTGTTATTATAGCTTACTAAGTTGTTATTATGACTTAGTAACTTCTTACTCTGATGTAGTAACTAATTATGACTTACTAACTAGCTATTTCAAGATATCTCCTTATTATGACTTAGTAAGTTTTAACTAGGACTTAGTTACTTGTTATTTCGGCTAACTAGCCTGTAATTTCTCACTATTATCACATTACAAAGTCAAAATAATGAGATACTAAGTCAAATATTGACACAGCACACGGTTCAGACACTCTTCTGTGGACAAAACTCTGGCTTGTGAAGATTAAAATAAAGGTAGGTGATATTGAAAAGTTCAGATGCACCAGATTTCCAGTTTGGATAGATACGACTGATAATCTGATAATCTTCTGTCAGCAGATGAGACTGATCAGAGAAGACTGACTGGATCTGTCACTAAGTCCAGTCTCACGGTGAAACACACACACACACACACACACACACACACACACACACACACACACACACACACACACGTCGGAGACGATGCCTTTTTAAAAGCTTGTTGCTCTTAAATATTTTAGAGACTTTAACCCGGTTGAGCCGTTAAACTCCGGCAGCAGCTGTTTAGGATCGTTTGTGTTTCAGTGTGATTGAAGCGAAAGTCTCGGCACCATGATTTTTTGTTTGTATGTTTTTTTCAAGCTCAGGACATGCTTTTAGTCTTCAGCTGCTTTCTAAATGATTCTGGCTTACAGTCAGGATAAACACACTGACTTTAAAAGTTATTCGAAGGGTTAAATTACAGCCCCTGATGTAGAAGTGAAACTAATTTAACTCGGAACAAACGTTTTATCATTTGGCCATTCTGTCTTCTGATTCGCCAGCGTGAGGTGTCGGTTAATTCTCTACGACAGTAGCTATTTGCGGCTGCACAGCTATCGCGTCGTTATAGTAACGTGCTCGCTCTGATAACTTATAGTTGCTATAGCAACAGCTCAGGGTTCTCAGAGACTTGTACGGCGGACGCTCCGCATTAAAATTCGTGTGTAATCATTGTTACGGTGGTTTCACGTAAGGAGACGTTTATTAACATTTATGGCAGGATTCCCCGGTGTCAGAGGTAAAGCTGTATGAGTGAACGACTGCTGTAAGGACAGGTGTGAACTATTTTGCAGACATGAATGTAACCATAAATGGATAAAAGTATAAAGTGTCACTCTTTAAAACATGAATACTGCAAACTGACGTGATTTAAGAGGAATAAAACACTTAGAGACGTGCTCTTACAGGAAAATAATCAACGCCGAGTGTTTTACTCCTTACGTAATAAGAGTCCGTTCCTAATTTGAGTGTTTTTCCATTTTGATTTCAGAAGTGCTGGTTAAAAACTCTGTGGGAATGAAAATTCCCGTTTACCTCCCGCTGTGCCTGGTGGAGGAAAAGATTAATTATAGAACTTCGTGGGATAAGAAAAGAAAAATGTACAGTGTTTGTACGAACAGTAAATATAAACCCGGTGAACAACACACACACACACACACGCACACACACACACTTGAGGAACTCGTGGCCTATTTCCATTCCAAAACGTAAAACTTTGCTACACGACAAGTTCCATCCTCAAACAGGGAATTTCGAAGGAGCTGGCCTGAAGGAGGCGGGGGCCGAGCAGGCGGCTTTACTCCTGCAGGATTTCATAACCTCGCCGCATATGAAAATCCTCCACGGTAATCAGATTTGCGGCGGCTTGGCTCGTGCTTCGTATTGTTATTAAATCTCGCTCGCTTTTACATAACTATGGATCGAGCGCTCCGGGGGGGAAGTCACGTGACAGGAGGTTAGTGCCTCGCCGGTTTTGTGTCGGAAAAACTGCGACCGTTTCCATTGATCTGAACGAACAAACAAATCCGATCTCTTTTAACTTTATAATTACGGCACGATTATGCTTCCTGTTTCCAGTAAACAAGCAGAACGTTTTCCTGTAATGCACTCTCTCTCTCCGTCCTCGTACACAATGTCCCGGGGACAGTAGTCAATCTGATTTCCGTCTCTGGCCCGCGATTTCATTTACATCCAAACCAGTTTAACACGGAGCTGCACTGAATCACCAATGACTCGTAACCCTCCTAATTACACCACCACCACGACTGCCGGAAACAAATCATGCTCATCAGGACAGTTTGGTTTTATTTCCACATGCATGTAATTTCTTCTCTTCCTCACTAGCCGGAAGAGAGGGAGGTTTGATTTACAGAATAAAAACAACGGTGTGGAGGAAACTGATTAAGACGTACTCATGGGTCAAAAAAGCTCAGAAAGTTACTTATTACTGAAGAACCCTTCGACTGTTACGTTAATGTTGATTTCCTCGTATTCAGAGTGGAGTTACGCACCCACGTGTCGTTTTCTAATTTTGCCTTAAACGCATTCCTTGATCTGTAATGTATCCGGCACCAAAAACTTGTACTGTTAAACAAACTGTACGGAAATATGACTAAACATCTGGCTGCTATGCATTCATTTTAATCTACACGTCACAACGTTCACAGCTGATTTTCTCCAGACTTCTGATTGGCCGCAGCACATTTAACAAATATCTGTATCAGTAATGCCGCCATGCAACACAGTTATGATGCTGGAAAGGATTAAAGTGACATGTTAAAACCCGCCGAAGTTACACCTTGCATCATAAATCCTGAGCTACTTGTCTTACAGTACATTTGCTGTTGTTACAAAATGAATATAATAAAAATGTATATGATATTTGGGTCAGTTTCTTCCTGTGACGCGTGCATGAGGATGGATTATGGGGCCTCAATAATTCAGTTGAATCCTAACTGTGCAGCATGAGACACAGTGGCAAAATAACCACGAAGGAGTTGAAATGTATTTATTATATTTTTAAAATTATAATAAGAAAAAGATAAAGAACAGTTGAGTGATTTTTACAAAACCTGTGACTGTGTCCAGTTGACTTAATAAAGAAATAATAAGAAAATATGAATAAAAATGACCAAATAAAATTTCCATTACGCCGCAGTGCCTTTGCGAGCTCTTTTCACACATCAGCACTCTGAAATAGTAGTTTGATTCTTGGATATAGACGTCGTTTACAGGTCAGAACCTGCATGCTAAATTGCAGCCTCTGTGATTTGCTAATATCGTTGTTTCAAATCGTGACTTCGAATTGAAGACGATTAATCGTTCGGGCCTACTTTAGTGCTTCGTCCCGTAACAATTCCAAAACGTTTTCACCTGATATCTGATCCACCTTTTTTTTGCTGGTATCGGCCCGATATCGCTGCTGGGTGTCGGATCAGCGCCCTCTCTAATCACAACACTGTTTAGTAATGAACGAATAGTGTCATGTCTATGTTTGTTAAAACAGGAATCTCGGCGTATCAAGCTGTCAAACAGGGACCTTGAACTTTATACCGCTCCTGATTTTCACTTAGTTTAAGGTCAAAGTTGCTCTGTTTTGATGAAACTCTAAAAGATAAAGGAGGAGAGCTGTAGTACCAGTCACACAGCAGGAGTCGACATCTTCTACAGCTGAAATTGTAAAGAAAGGCTGATACGCCAAACATATTAAAGAAGCTTAGGAACTTTTCCTTGCTGTCCCCTGCGGCACACACGCACACGTTCACACACACACACACACACACAGAGGATATTACACACTCAGAGCAGGAGGTATGAAGCTTTAGCTATCGATCTACACCCAAATGCTTATTGCAAAGTGCACCGCTGTTACTCCATGCCCTGGGAGAATGTAATGGCTATTAGAGAGATTAGAGATGGAGAAAAGGTGAAGCATAAAAACATAAAAGCGAAATGACTTTCCTCTGCTCGATAGAAAAAGATTACACACACAGCGGAGTCGATGCACAGCCGATCGCCGTCCCCTATAACTGTAGACCTATTAGATCAGTTATGGAGGAGAGAGAGAGAGAGAGAGAGAGAGAGAGAGGGCAAGGGCGGAGCTGTTCTCTGTAACTTATCTGGAGGTTTATTGACTTTAGTGACTATAGTGAAGGAAACAGCAAACTGAAAATCTTTTTGGGGGTAAAAAACTCCAGCACAAAATAGCTTCTGATGGAAAAGGGTGGGGCCAGTTTGTTGTCATGGCAACTCAGACTGTTCTTGTTATGTTACACTAGTTTGAAAAAATACTGGTAATATGAAATGTGAAAGGCGCTTCTTCAGTCGTAGCCTGCGTTACGAACAATGCTGTTTTGACAAGTTTCAGGACGGAGAAGAAAGTTTCGTTTCAACCCAGAAACGAGAGCTCCTACTGAGGCATGAATGGCATCTCCAAGGCATGTAATGATATATCGCGCAAAAACAAAATAAAAAACAAAAAACGAACCATGATTCACCTGTTAGTCTTGTCTAGCTGTAATTGGGTTATTCGGACAGCAGAGGGCGCAATAACGTATAATACTGGGAACTACACGTGACGTCACCACGAGAGGAAGTAACACTGCTCTAATGCTGCGAAAACACACACGAAACAGATCTGAAATGGGAAAAAGCTTTTGTGCGAGCTGTCATTTTTCAGACTGCAGAAAGCTAAATAAAAGAGAAAAAGATGGAGGGAATTGTTTTATGTGTAAGCTTTTTCAATTTTTAAGAAAAAGTCCGTTATTAACTTTTTTTATTTTTTAATAAAAGGAATACTTTAGTTAATAGGCTACTATATTTTACTCCAACCTGTACAAATGCTTGTAAATAATTATTGTTGGTTAAGAAAATGAAACAAAAGTTTTTTTTTTTATTTAAGCCGCTAAAGAATAGGAAAATAAATGTTGCATTTTTTGGTGACAAAACTTTCTTTCCATTTTTTTTCCCAAATTGGGCGATTCGTTACATGCCTACAATCTGCTTCAAATCTCAGTCCCTGACCGTGTATGTGCACGGATAGCCCGAAAATTTCTCCAAATTCAGATGAATTCTCGTCCGCATTTTGAAAAAAAAAACAAAAGCGATTTGAATGCACTCGCACATGCACTCCAGCTCAGCAGGTGGCGATACTGCGTCGTAAACTGTTCTGTCAAATTTGTCAAGAATAACAAGCTGCGTACTGACAGGTAGAGAGGGAGAAATCCATTTAAAAAAAATATCATCATGGCCAAAAGCTCGAACACATGAGACGAAGAGACGGAACTACAGTTTAAAGTGATATTCCTGTAAGTGTATACAAAGCGTTCAAGATTTCTCTTCATGTGCGGTAAAATGACCAAACCACGGAGCGAGAGCCTGGTCAGCGGCCGTGATAAACGGTAATCCACAAAAAGACCAGTGAAAATGGAGCTTATCTCCATTTCTTTGATGTTTTCATGTGGAGCAAATTTTCATGTGGGCAGGAAGCTAAAAAAAAATCCGTATGTGTGGACGGAGCTTCAGATGTCCGATTGGCACGATATCTAGCCACCTGGTCCATCACCATGACACGCTTAGGAGCTGATTAATCTTAATCCCCTGAATTATTTTCAGAATTAGTGTCTTACTGTAAGCTATAGCTTCTGCTGGAAATCTCCCGTTGTGGGCAAAAGAGAGAACTCTTCTAAAAGACTAGAAATCAGCCGCCAATCGGAACGAGCTCCAGCCTCTGAACTTAAACTGACTCCTTTCTAACTCAGCCTTCATCTTCCTTCAGTCAGGGATTTGATGATGATGATGATGATGCGTGTGATTTACATCATTTTCATCCTCATCGAATCATTCTGCGAGCCCTCGAGCCCTACGCATGGGGGCGGAGTCATCCTGGAAGAAACCACGCCCATCGGGACAGAAATGTTTCTTTACCAGAAGAAGGTGAACTTTTGGGTTGATTTGCAGGGACGTGTCCCTTCAAGAGGACACGTTGAGACGACCCGTGCCAGCATAAACAAACAAACAAACAAACAAGCAAACAACTGCCCCATCATGACATAACAGAGCCTCTAGTTTTCCCTGTAATGTAATTGTTGTGTCGGTGGAGATCTCTGCGCTGTGTGTAGACGTCTAAAAGTCATCGGTGAAACTCGGACGGTTTATTCAGGTTACTGCTATTTTAATTCTGCGCATTTGTAAACTCCTACATTTAATGAAGATATGATCTGGCTCCTTTGAACTGTTTGTTAAGAGGTCTGTAGCTCCCTGAACGGCTCCAGCCTCGGCGCTGACCCTGCGTGGGTGAAACCAGGACCAGCAATCCTGTGTTTTAAACACTCTGTCAAAATGCAGGTCGCGTACATTTATAATGTGTGGAAACTGCCATGCAAAACATGACTCGTGTGTGTGTGTGTGTGTCTGTGTGTGTAGATAAGCAGCTCAGAAGGCTGGTGGTAAGCTCACAGGAGCTGGAGTGTTTACTTCGGGCACTGGGTGATTGCTGTTTTTGAAGTTTGCCACAGGATGTGTTATACGCGCTCGACTCAAACCGCCGGGCTGAAACGCTTTTTCCACGCTGCGCCACGTGAGAATCAGGAGCAGACGGCGCAGGAGGCTGCTGGGGCTTCTCTGTAATAAAACCTCACGAGTTAGCCAGTATTAACATAAATGATCTAAATTAGGTTTGGGAAGTCATGAGCTCCGTCCCGAATCATCGCTAGAATTAGAACCGAAACTCGGCTCTAAATTAGAACTGAAAGCAAAATACCTGTAAAAAATGTTATTTCGGTTCTGCTTATGGGTTCCTAAACGCAATAACCCTTTATTACTGCAAACAAAGGTTACATATCTGCAAGAACATACGTAGCTAAGCCGGACTGCTGCTACTGGTTACTGCGTGAATGTTCAGATCGCTCTTAATAAAGATATTTTTGTTATCTAAATATTTCACATCTTTTTTTTTTCTTTTTTTTTTAACCATTTTGGAACCAAAACGGAGAATCGATAGGAATCTGAATCGATACATGACACCCAAATCTAATGGACACAGCGTAATGCATCCATACTGAGGGTATAAACGTGTTATAGTCATCACGTCTGCAATAAAGACGCAAGTGCTGTTTTATTCCTCTTCCACCACAGCAACTTTCCAACAGTTTTTTCAAATTAAATAGCGACATGTTTTTATCCGTTTTGGAACGTCTTCAAAACAAGTTAGTTCCTGATCAAATTTATAGCTGCTACAAACATCGTTCCTGCTTACCAGCCGCTCCTTTTCTCCTAAAAAAACTTACCAAGAAACAGTGTAAACTCACCTTAACGTCTGGAGACTCGTTCCATAATCATAACAATTTAATCTATCTGTGTGGGACGATATGACGGGACTGTTCGATATGTGGGACTGTTCGAATGACGTTTGTCTTGCTGTGTAAATAGTTCCAGTGTCAGGAATAATCTTTAAATGAATGAATTAAAACAGCCTATTGTTTTGAGTTGTAGTCACTTTGAATGTGTTTGAAGACCTTTATCACTCCTTACTGTAAGTCACAGTATATCCTGGAGAAATTCTGTAAGACTGAAGAAAATGGAACGGCAACTAGTTCAACCGATCCTGTTAATCGATTCCCAGGAGAGGATCGCGCTCACACCTGGGGAAATAAACCAGCTTGGCTGAGTACGACGTAACATTGATAAATCGTGATACAATCTTTTTTCAAAACAATCGTCGCACAATCGAATCGTGAACCAAATGCCATGAATCGAATCGAATTGAATCGAGTCGTGAATCGGGTGAATCGTTAAATCGTCGTAGAAGGAAAAAAACGAACCCGGAAGTGCTCCACTTTTAACATGATTACTCTTTATTAAAGCTTAAAGTAGCAACGAGCTTAATATGAAACATAAATTAGACCTAGGGTTCGACTGTTCATTTAAAATTCAAACTTAAAGAAGGTTAATTGTGCTTTATAAAAAGCCCTCGATCTCTGCGTATCAAGGCTTCATATAGGAACCCTGGGAAACGCTGCGTTCCTTTCTCGCTCTTTATAATCGGCAGCGCTCTTCCCGTTCTCTCGGCTCTGTAATAACGCGTGATTGATCGGCCTTCAGAGCGTGACAGCATGATTCATGCGTCCTGTCAAAGTGTCTCCGAGTGTCCTCGGAGTGAAACTCCTAACGTTTAATGGATCATATTTCATCATTAAATATCAGTGCTTTGCTTAACGTATGGTTTTATTGCGCAGTGTCGGTGTGCGCGCTTCAGCTCCGCACAACAGCTCGCCGCCCATCAGATTCATGACTAATCCCTTCGGATCTCAACTCGGACCTTGCCCTGCTTTGTGCTCGCGTCGGGGAGTGATATGAACCGATCTTTTTACATCGTGTAAAATCAGGCGGAACTTCTGAGGATTTAACGTCGGAGCTTTGCTGCTCGCATGCGACGGCATCCTCTTTCGAAAGGGTGATGCCGAAGCAATAATTGTGTTGTACTTGAAAAGATCTGAATCATTACACTGCTGACCACAAGGGCTTTGCAGCTCATACGCCCACACACACACACACACACACACACACACACACACACACACCCCTGGCAGAGCTTCTTATACAAACCCACAGGCCAAGGGCTATCTTCATCTCTCAGCTGTGAAGCTGGCAATCATAAGGGGACTTTGGATGGCAGTCAAAAATCACACACACACAAACACGCACACACACACATGCACACACGCACACACGCACACACGCACACACGCACACACACACACACACACACACAGATCAAGATATGTAAAAAAAAAGTGTCCATGTCATTAAAATAATTGCTTCGATTCAGGTCAGGGAATAATTTCCAAACGAACTGATTAACCTAATTAAAGAGGAAACCTGAGGCGTTCCTGCGTTTCTAAACCTTCACCTTCGGATTAAAAAAAGAAACTCATTTTCACTCATGTTGTTCCTTATAACTCTACAGCCAATTTTCACTTTTGATTTTTGCTAATATAGCAAGCTACGGTACGATATTAGATACTAAGAAAACTTCTGAAAAATCGGGAAAAACTGTGACTTTTCCCATTGTGTAGCTAATTTATTGTGCAAAATGGAGTACATATGGTTTTTCGATTTGAAAATAGGTCATGATTTTTTAATTTTCCCATTAATTTATGCGACTATCCTCTTGTCTTAAAAAATATATTTTCCCTTATTATGTTTTTTCCCGGCGCCTGGGAGGACCTAACCAGCAGGTGGCGGTAATGCACCTAAAGGCTGCTTCCCGAAGGAGAACAAGAACGTCTTTCTAATCGTCGTTGGTAAAAACGTGTGAAGAGATTAAATCCTACTCTACAAACGGGAAGAACGTGCGAAGCCAAAGGCTGCTACAATGAGGTGCAAACTCTGCCAGGTCCAGCTAGCACAACGTAAGCAACTTCGAATAATGGTCGAATAATTCCAAGTGAATATCCAGCACTAGATTTGCGTGAAATGCCCTTTCCTGTATGAAAACCACTTTAGCAACAAGAGGTTAACATGACTGAACTGTAAAACAACAATCATTAAAAAAAGTGCAACAGTGCTACGCTTTGTTTCCGGAAACATCTAGCTAGCTTGTTTTGTCGCGGTGAAAAAGTAGATTGTGAAAATAGTTGAGTTACTTCTACGTATAAACAAATTAGCGTCTCTGCGTGTAGCATCTTCCTTCAGCTCTGCCTTTCATTTCTGTTAGTCTGCTAGCATCGGCGCTGACTAGCCTCTCCTCCTCCATAAGGGCTGACGGATGGGCTTGACCTCTTGTCCCGATGCTGTCTCTGATGGTTTATAAACGTTTTCACCCGCTGTGATTGCAATCTGAGGAGCCGGCAGTCGTTATGCTAATGGACTCGTGCTCTAATTGATGACATCCTCATTTGCATTGTGTGTTAATTAACCGAATCACTTAGCCGCATCTGCAAACTCTAATTAAGGACCGGGCTGGATGTTTTCCCGCCGGGATGAAGATGAAGCGAGGGTCTGGGCTACGTCGAGTCGGAACACGCTGCGCCGCAAAGACAACATGGCCAGACCGTAACGAGAGTGACCACCGAGCTGAACGGAGCTGGAGAGGAGACGAAACAAGCAGAGAACGGACAATTAATTAGACCGACGTGGAATTGCTCAGAGATGTTCTGGGAAAAAACACAGAGTGTCTGCAGTTAGAGTCGGCTCCAAAACTCGGAGTCGAGTACCAGGGGTAGTGTTTACTGTTTATCGCTCATCAAACAATGGAGCAAAAACGTGTTTAATATTTAAGAAGCCGTTATCTGTCCCATTGAGGCCATCGGAAGGAATGTTTAAATGCATTTGGCGAGTTCAACCGTTTTATATTTTCTATAGTTTACTCTTTTTGCCAATTTACACTTTGTGCACTTTCTTTAACGATCACAGTGTGGCGCTACCGCAAATGTGTTATTTTCAACGACTCTGCTGTGAGATTCCCGCCAGTCTTACCTGAGGGTGAACATTTCCACGGGCGAGTAAGGAGAAGCGGCGACGTAAGCCGACACGCTTTCCCTCGGCCGGACCGGCGCTGACGGCACGAGCACTGCGAAATTCCCGTCCACTCTCTGTTCGGATAATTCCGGGACGGTGGGAGTCCTAAACAGCCTCACGTTTCCGATCCTCTTCATCGGAGTCGATGCGGTAGATCCGAACAAGTCTTCCTGGCTTCCTGGCTGCCCGGGATTCCTGAAACCCGGATCCTTTCCGGGGCACTGAGCGTTTTGTGCTGAGCGTAGAGAGTAATAAAGAGCCACCTGGTTTGCCTCGGGAAGATCCGAGACTTTTTGCCGTCCAGGAATGACGGTGGGTGGCGAGAACCACGACGCAGGAGGCTCCAGCTCGGCGACGCACACCCCCAGCTCCCCCTGCAGCCGGCAGCTCCCGCGCACTTCCTGCGTTTCGTGGAAGGCGAACATACGCACGCAGGGCAGTTTGTCCAACACGCTGTAGTCATCCCAGTCCCTCCCAGACACGTAGAAGAGCACCTGGATCCTGGGTCTGTCCAGGTGGATCTTCTCTCTCAGGATGTAGGTCTGAACCTTCCAGTTGAAGGTGAAGAGGGTGGAGGAGGCGATGAAGGAGCCTGGAGGCTGGAGGAACTCCGGAGGAACGGGCTGCTCCGCCGACAGCGAGCCGTAGCTGGCTCTGAGGGTGGGAGGTTTCCTGGCCTGGTGGATGAAGAAGGGTTCCGTCCTCGAGAGGAAGCTCGAGTTGCGCATGAAGTCCTGCGTGGCCTCCTTCAGCAAGAACGACGACTCGGAGTTGAGGAGCTGGTAACTGACAGGCAGGTAGGTAGGAGAGGAGGAGTAACGCGGGAGCGTCTCTGGGATTCGGCTTTCTGTAACTGACACAGAGAAGAGACGTGAAGGTCAGAAGCCTGGTATCACATGGACACCTAAACCAACAGTGTCAGGGGGTGTCGGGAAATGGATGGACACTGGTTACCATGACATTTTCACAGACAACACTTATGTAAAATAATTAATCAAGCGCACAAATCAAGCTTTGGCTGTCTTGAAGTTCGGTTCCTATCAGCCCTGTTAGACTACAACCGCATCACATGACCGTGTTCCCTCCTCTACCGTCTTTATTTATGTCCTCATATTCCTTTACCTACTTGCTAAGTCTCGGTTTATTTTCAGTGGATCCCAGGGTAAACGACACTGGCGCTGTAGCGTTGTCATGGAAACACTGAAACTTCAATTACTAATGACAGATTGTAAAGTGTAACTTCAACAGAAGGGCTTATTTCCATTTTTGCACATTCAGAGAAAAACAGTCTAATCGTTTAGCTTGTGCTAATGTGGACCTAACTGGCATTCAGATACAGAAAACGAGATATTTCACGGACATGTTCACAGCGGTGAGCGAGAAAACATTCTCTAGTGTTGAAAAGCATTCATTCAAAGAAACGTCCATGCGTAATGTCAATCAATCAATAACTGCATAAAGCAGTGAAGCACAGAATGTCTTGGCGCGGGTTTGAGCCTGACAGCAGCTGGGACTTCAGCCGGTTCAGAAAACGCAATAAACTTTAGATTTGAGCGTCACGCTTATTATTTAAGATCCACGAGAAGGAGATTTTGGAACAGGGTTTGGAAATAAGCTCTTCAGTCATCACCGTTACCTTTCAACCTTTTTAAATCCCCCTGTACATAGACAATATAATACAGATACATTAGATATAATCATAATAATGATAATAGTGATTTTTTAAAAAATCTTTTTGTAGTCTACTGCTTAAGAGTTAGCATTAGCGCTTTAGCTCACGTCCCCGTGGTTTGGATGGGAGCTGTTTATTGAGTGTAATCATCCCTGCTGGAGGATATCATACCCTCTGGATCACAGCCCACACCACACGCATCGATCTCACGTCAGTCACACGCTGCTGAGGAGACTGATGAGTTCAGTGGTCCTGACACACTTCACCCCGACACACACACACACACACACACACACACACACACACACACACACGAGGCTCTTATGGGACCAAAATTCCTTCAATAAAGTTCAGTTTGAATCTTCTATAAGGATTTCACAGTTCAAAGTTTAAAGTGTGTTTACTGTGCATGAACATTAACTCGCGTTCCTCACAAACACACGCGGCTTTCTTACAGAATTCCTGACATGGAATGTCTCACACACACACACACACACACACACACACACACACACACACACACACACACACACACACACGAGCACTTGTGATGAGTTCAGTAAGGAGGATTATTTTCTAAGCGTTTCTGCAACCCGACCTCACGGAGTGTGTTTCGCCCATTATTAAAATAATACTACTACTACTACTACTACTACTACTACTAATAATAATAATAATAATACTAAGTAAAACTACAGCACAAGAAAGTAAATAAGAAAAAAGGTCAAGTAAGAGTAAATGATCACAACGACAAAAGTGGAAAAAGGAATTAAAAAAGATATTAATTAAAAATGTGTGAAACAACTATTTTTTTCAAAAAGAAATAAAAATAATGAATAAGATAGAAAAAACACCATTTTTTTCTTGCAAAATAGTTAAATAAATCAATTAATGTGTTAAAGTAATGAATGAAACAAAATGTCACAAGGAACCTAAAAACAACCCGAACATTAGAGTTACAATACGAACGTTAAATATTAATATTAATAATTAAATAATTGCAAATGATTGATATTTAATTTCCTGCTGTGATTTATAGATATTGATTTGTGAGTCGCTCGGAATATCTGTCTGCTAATGAAATGTAAAATTGATTTGAAAGAGAGTATCGACCGGCTGACAGGTGATGCGTTGCGTCGGATATTTATGCTAATGCGCTAATCACACTCAGCCAGGACCGTTTGCATGAAGTTAAACCCTCAGCCACGCCCATTTCCGTGTCCCCACCCACGGCAAGGTGTCTGAAATCTGCTCATATTCATACAAGTATAAATTTTTCTCTTAAAGAAAGTGTTGCTGCCTGCGTGAGTCTGCACTCGGGTCGCACACCATCTTAAATCCTGTGCTAATTGCAGCTGAAGCACTTGACCTCTCTCTCTCTCTCTCTCTCTCTCTCTCTCTCTCTCTCTCTCTCTCTCTCTCTCTCTCTCTCTCTCTCTC
>JAQMYM010000039.1:24609912-24632503 GCA_030014255.1 Parauchenoglanis ngamensis | reverse complement strand
ACTGCGAGAGAGAGAGAGAGAGAGAGAGAGAGAGAGAGAGAGAGAGAGAGAGAATGAGGGAGGTCAAAACAGCGTGTCTGTGTTTATCTGTAGTGTCCTATTACCATAATTACTGTAAAAACAGCAGATTAAATGTTCTTTAATGACTGAGACCTGATCCAGAGGAATGTCTGTAACTCCATAAGAGCAGAAGACTCTGGCTTTTTTCCTCACATTCATTATTAAACACGTACACACACACACACACACACACACACAAAATCTGATCAGAATACAGACCACTGTAATTATACTGTCTAGAGTATTATAAGTATTGTTGAGATTATTATAAAAGCCATTACTGTATGTGTACAGTCTGTAATTAAAGACTTTTGTTTAGTTCTGTAGGTGCAAATTAATCTTCAACAACGTACACACACACACACACACACACACACACACACACACACGCGCGCACACACCAAAAATGAACAGCATGAGATGAACGTGAGGAACATCTCACCTCCTAGAAGCATGAACCCGGAGAACAGAAGCCAGAAGCACAGCATGGTGGGAAAAACTTCCATCCAGGGGCAAAAAAATACCACAAACAGAGAATTTGGAGCTGAAGCCTCGAGTGTCACATCATCATCATCCTCATCATCCTCAGGGCTGAACTCTACTCTCCGCTCAACTTCCCATTCTTCAGTCCGAGCAAAAAAAGCGCCTCCACAGCACTATATAGCGCAAAATATATAAATAATAATAATAAAGAATAAATGCTGTATAATTCTAGCAAATCGAATCCCTGTGTAAAGCCTGGGATTATCCCAGCCGGCTCGCGCTCTAAGGAACTTTCAGTTGAAACAAGAAAACCCGTTACAAACGTTATTTCTAATTCGCACGTGAGGTTCAGTTTAAAAACGTCACGTTTCCAAGGTAATTAATGAGAAGATAAAATTCCAGAAACATCGCTGCCGGAGAGGGTTTGTCCATTCCGAGCCCGGATTTTTTTCAAATTTATTTATTTTTTAGCGCTTTCTGGATATTTTTTTTCTTATATTTTCTCATGTTATTATAATTGTTTTCTTTATCATTCAAACCCCGTAGCTCTTATAATCCTCCGTTGCCGATAACGGTTTTGTGGACCGCACGCGGCGCGCGCATCTCCCTCTCACCTCCTCCGCACGAGCGACTCGCGAAGGAATCGCTTCAGTCTTTTTTTTCTTTTTTCTTTTTTTTGAATGACTCTTTCAAAGTGAGTCGATTCACCACCACATAGGAACCGATTCGCAAGTTTGCTTTTTCACTTGCTCATTTCCTCTCATCCTTTTGCGTATATTCATGTACACGCCATCACACTTTGCTATTTCGAATCCATAATCAGCTATTAAGACGAATTATATTTGAAAATGTCTTAGAAGCCACATGGACATACAAATATAGGCTATCTGTTAGAAAAAAAAGAAGAAAAAGTGGCATCCCTGTGTGTTTGTTTGTTTGTTTGTTTTTTAATTTACGTTGGCATTTATTTACTTGTAGACATTTAGCCTAAAAAGTGCTGCGTCAAATGATTTAATAATGATTGTTCAGAAGAGTCGACTCAGTAAAGTGAATCATAAGGCTGCAAGCAGGGATGTATATGAATCTGTCAACCATATTATCTCATATCATGTTATATAAAGCTATTAAGAGATAATATCCCTGATTCAGAGCTGCCTTTTGACTTCACCGGTACACGACAGCGTTCTGCCACGCATGAGCTGTCTTTTTATTTACATACACAATACACTTTTGCTTAATTTTTAACTGGGGTAAGTGACATCAGAAAATCCATACATTGAGAATGGTGAATCTGAACAGGCAGCATTCAAACAATTCCTTCCCATAATGCCATGCAGCGTTTAGCGATGACTCATGACCTATATAGTGAATAACGTGTGTGGTTCGGATGACCATGACAGCGCTGATGAGATATGGGACATGATGGAACTGTCACAGAACCCAACAAACACCACCATGCTTTCAGTACAATCCATTATTTCTGTCTCTAATTTCTACACAGTGTCCTAGATAGTGGACAGTGATTTTGAAGCCATTTTGGAGCCATTTTGGTATCACCTACAGCTGGGTCGCCGACACAACGACCGGTCACTTGTAATGAAGTTGAAAACTCCAAAACTAAGCATAAAAATGGTTCATTGTAAATTATATTTGCAAATTTTAATCAAACCAGGACATGTTGTTCATTTGACAGTGTTTCAGATATTCAGCTAGATTAGCTGGAAGGTTCGGGAATTTAAAACAAATGGTATTATAATTGATATAACGTACATATTTGTCTACTGTTCTTAAAAAATTAAGTCTGTGCCACGATCCATACGAGAGTCTTTCAAACTTCTTCTACTCAGAAACGAGTCCCTGGTTGCAGAACGTTCAAGAACCTGTGCTTTAAGCTAAGATGCTACAGGTGAATAAGGTATTATTTTCCAGAATGAATATGCATATATTTATGGAAATAAGGTAATCTAGCTAAATGTACTTTATAGATCCGGAAATTTATTCCTTGTATGCATTAATATACTTTATTTTTACTGTGAAGATGAAAATATCTTTTGGGAAGATGAAAAAACCATTTGGGAAATATTCTTACAGAATAATGTTTCAAACCTGGTGTTTAATCAGGAGCATGCGCTGTTATAAAAAAATCTTTTTAAAGCGTATATGAATATTTCGGGAGATTCCTTTCAAATAAGCTCTTACTTAAGGATAGGAATAAAAATTTCAAGAATGCAGGTCAATTTCCAAATGAGTCAGTGTAGTGTATAAGGTCAACAGAAGAAACAAACGTATTATATCAGAATGACATAACTTCTTATTTATACACTAGCAATAAGCAAGATTTCAGGGTTATCACAAGACGTCACATGATGCACCAGGTGGGCGGAGCTTAAAGCCTACTTGCCTTCACAATAGCTAGCAATCATGTCATGAAATGGACAAGCTAGTGAAATAAACACGTTAGTTAGATTTCAACTCAAAAGGTTAGATGTTTATATGAAGGTTTTCTACACTTAGACACGTTTTCGAAGCAACTGATACAAAAATCAGAACAATTATTGAGCAAAATTGTCACTGCCGATCCGCGGTCGGAGAAAATGTCTAGAAAATCCGCCTTCGTTTTAGACACACGCATTATCTGGGATCGTCAGATTGATGACTTTCCTTTCGATCGATCCAATTTTATAACCTTGGTCTGATATCACTTTGATATTATTCATAATGCCTATAGATTTTATAGTTATAGCAGGTTATAATGAATTGGATGGGAATTGGGTTGTAAAGCCGTGTTTGTCCTGGAGACGGTCAATCCAATCAGGCAATCCTGCCAACTTTCCTACTCTCATACAAAAATAATCAAGTATGTTGACCGCTCTGCTAAAAGCTGCAATAACTCAGGCTTCTCCCGGTCAGACGCTCATAACAAATCACTCTGCACTTCTTCACTTCCTCCGTGTGCAGAGGCGGAAGACATCTTGTTTCGTATTATCATGATTTACAATAAGGAGCATGTCTGACACCTCACAATCTGGCGTCTTACGTGTTCATTACCAGGTCTTGTCAAAAGATAAAAGATGTAATGCATTTCTTTGGCATTATAAAGGCATTACATTACAGCTTATAACCATGTTTATAATGCCTCATACATTTCTATGAAGGTCATTTATATAATGACCGACCGATAACATTATACACATTGTAATAATTATTTATGAAAAGGCATTAATGTTTATAATACATGTCTGTGCAACCTATGCGTATAATAACCTCTGAATACATTCACATAAGGTTATAACGCATGCATATGGCATTATACACGTGGTTACAGTTTATAGCGATGATTATAATGCATTTATAAATTCATTTGAACTCTTATGAATACATTCATACCGTGTTATACTGCATGTATATGATATTACATGCATTGTTCATGAACAGGTGTTATAGCAATGTTTACACCACACGTGTAAATGTCTCTGTAAGCGTTCGTACCGTGTTGTAAGTACACTTTGCTGTAACGACTTATGAAAAGGCATTACACAGAGTGAACAGAATGCACTACGAGAGTGTTGATGCGCTCCAGTTTGCTTTAACACGTCCTGTTTACTCATAGACATGTGATGTGACGTCACGCGTGACGGCTTGAGCACTACCGATGACGTGGCATGTTAGCAATTCATAAAGCGTGATGCGTAACGATAAGGAAAGCTATAAAGTGTAACGCATTTCCATGATACATAAATGACATGTGTGATCGATGATGCGTAAAATAAACACACTGTATACTTTTATTTATAGCAGTAAGCAGCTTATGACTTGTCTAGTATTGTTGAAATGTACTCACAATGAAACAACAATGACCCCCTGTGGTACTGTTAGAGCTCTTCTGTGCCTCGTCTGTTAGTGTGTGTGTGTGTGTGTGTGTGTGAGAGAGAGAGAAACGGAAACAGAAAGTCAAATCCATATCCAGCTCACTGCAGCTTTCTCTACACCATGAAAGGAAGGGAAAAAAAATCCATCACCCTTCTCCACCTATAAGCCTGAGCTGATCTTTAAACACTTGTGCTGAAGTGATCTGATTGGGTTCATTCATTATTAAAGGGACAGTTTTGCCATAAAATTAAATATGCACCACTTCCCTTTACCTCAAATGCAGCCGATTAGCCAGGACAGGAATCTCCTTGTTTAGTTTTGGAGCTGTCAGGCGAATAACTGTATCATGAAATCAGGAAGGAATAAACCGCTTGGTGTTGCGCTGTTAAAGGAAAATAATCAGCAGGAGGATGGTGCGGTAAAGAGGAGCAGCACGTCGTAAAGCGTTTAGTTCCTCTTGTACAACGGCGGGTTGATAACGATTCCATTTTTTATTTATTAATGCGCAAGACATCTTGCTTTATGTTGTGAACAAAAACATCAACGAAGACCTACTTCCTGTTCTCACTTACGTTCCAGCAGCTGTAAACAGTCGTTCCCTCGCCAGCCTTTCTTTATAGAGTGAACTCCGCTGTCCTGAAGATGTCAGAAACTCTTAAAGTTACTGCTTTACCTCTGCCTGTTCCCGAGCACTGACACTGGAGACTCCTTCCATAACACATCCGTTTACGGAAAGTGGACGAACCCCGTACGCGGCGAATGAGACAATATTGTATTCGAACCTGCTCCGATTTACCGTTATTGGAAAATAAGAAACGTCGGGATGGTAACAGCATCCGCGCGTCACTGATTATTTTCCTGTAACAGCACCACAGGGAGTGTTTCATTCCTCATTTCTCTACTATCGCTCTGTGTAAGTGCTGAAAGATTCACAGCTTTAGTCTTCAATGCATCGTTCATGAAAAGCCGCGTGAGATAAAGCTTCTGTTTTCAGTAATGACTTTCGGACCTTGTGCGCTGTGTGTGCGTCAACCAGCATTAATCATATGTTTAAATGAAGAGTAAGAGCGGGTCTGAAGTGGAAATCCAGAGCCTCTATTAGACATCTTCAATGAGATTTACATGTACATCTTATGATGATGGAAAAGAAAACCCCCCCTGGCTCCCTTAATCATATTCTTATCCTTGTTCCTCGGTCATGTCCTCGTCACAGACCTCAAGTACCTTTGAAAGCGAGATCCCTGCAGGCTCACACACACACACACTAAGATCTAACTGTGTGACTGCACTCTCGTTTATCTTATGCTTAATTAAGTTAGCGCGAGTGCTGTTTAAACCCATAATGGGAATCCCACCCCATTCACTCGGAATGAAGCGACAAGGGGCTGGCAACCGTCCCAATTACAAATAAAAACATTAAATGCAATTATAATCAGTAGGCTCGTCTAAAGCCTGTCTTTCATGTAGGTCTTTTGCGCCTCCATTTTGTTGATGAAAGCCTTTGATGTCTCGCGACTCAAAGCGCGACAGATGAGAGATGAGGACGGGGAGTGTGTGGATGAGAAGGCCTGTGAATCAATAAGGTGAGCCGATCTGATGTCTCCTTTATTGTGGAATTAGCATAATGTGGCGTTAGATGCATACTGCAGCGTGCTCCATGGATACTCTTCGCAATGATATGACCTCAGAGGAGGATTTCTGCAGTGTTGTTTTTTGTCATTTCAGGGTTATTAGGGTCAGAGTTGAAAAAGCTTTTTTAAAGATGGAGAGCTTTATTGGGAGCTTTATCAGAAATCTTTTATTCATTTATTTATTTTAAAGTCTTTGGAAACTGAATAACGAGACACCACTTGGAATTAGAGGCACCAAACCTAGGATAAGTTTGAAATTGCGTTCTTGTGTATGGTATATTTTAGGCACGGCGGTGCAGGATTACAGCGCCAGGATTCCCGGCTCGATCCCGAGTTCGGGTTATAGTCTGTCCGGGTTTTCCGGTTTCCTCATACCTTCTAAAAACATGTTTTGAGTGAACATGACACCCTGGTGCATTCCCGACTCGTGCCCAGCGTTCCTGGGATAAACCACCAGAGCGCTTACGAAATTTTAGTATAATATATATTATTGTCCTTACGTTCCATTGTGTATCAGTGTATATTGTCCATGCTTTGTAGTCATAGCGGCATGTACAGTTGAATAACATTCCCAGGAAACACTCCATAAAATGATGTTATAGTGCTTTATTTTTACTCCGAGGACTGGCACAGTTTCCGTGACCCATAAAGTGTTTAAGATCTGGTAACCCAAAAGCTAAAAATGATGCAATGTGGAGGAGGAGGATGGCTTTGGCCTTAATTTCTTCAACCAAAGTGCAAAATAAACACAGCGATAGCAAAGCAAGCATAAATAGCATAAGTGGTACTCATAATATACCAATTCTCTAATATATCCAGATGCGCACATAGAAGAGGACGCTCTTGTGAATTTGAAATAACCATGGACATGTTGGAGTGGGAGTGGCCAAAGTGGGCGTGTCACTATTACTATTACTTCGCACACTAACGAGAACAGTGATGTGAATTACATAACGACGGTACGGCCATAATCTTAATGCAGACGCCATCTTGTAGTTCACGTCTTCATTTCTGAACCGCAGAAAAGAAGTTACTAAAGATTAATAAAGTGAGAAAAATGCGATGCGGACGCTTCTGTGGTTGTATGTTGTTGCGCTTCGTGCACGCTGCATAACCAGTAAACAAGACTCTGTTACAGTAAATGTAGTGTGAGATTTGATCACGATGATTAAGATGACAGATTTTATAGAGTTTTCAGAGCAGGTATGAAAGCAGCTGCCAGTTTGTGTTGTGTTGAGCATTATTTAACCTACGAGTCACTCTACTGTTCATGCTTTTTTTTTTTTAAAACCATTATTAAAACTTACAGTGTTATTGAGATTCTGCAAAACAAGCATGTGGGACATTAGTGGGGGGAAAAAACCTCTATGAGCAACAGTTTCCAAGCTAAGCATCATGTGGTGGCACAGCAGGTGGTGTTGATGCCTCACAGCTCCTTCCAGGTTTCTTCCACTTCCCTCCCACCTACAAACAACATGCCAGGTTGTGGATTCAATACTCCAAATTGGCCCAAGCATGTGTGTGTGTGTGTGTGTGTGTGTGTGTTACCCAGTTGCTTGTGTCCAGTGTTCCTGGTATACACTCCAGATCCTCCATGACCCTGACCAGGATAATGTGTTTCCTGGAGATGAAGAAACATGAAAAGACATCACTGGAAGAGGGAAACATGAGTGTATAGTGCTGTTATAAACCTCAAGGACGGTACACAGTTTAAATCACATAATAAAAGCAGCACAAAAAGGTTTCTGCAGTGATGGAGATGCATGAGGACCCATCTAGTTCCATTAGATCAGTCTTTAAAACAAAAACGTTCCGGATGTCATTCCGACATCAGCATGCTCCACATTCCATATTTAAGAAAAACGGTGCAAATGCAAAAACAGTGTGCGGTTTCGGTAGCGCTCCGCACTGAGAGGGAAAAGGAAAGCCAGCAGGTTGTTGTGTATTAAATTTGTTTCATCTATGCACAAACTGATCCAGCATATTTCCCCTTACAGGAACTTTTATTGCTGTTTGCTTCTTATTTCCCAAAGCCCAAAACATGCAACGTGTCGTGTTTCCAGCGCTCGCGTCTGATCCGCTGCGGCTATCGGGGCTAGACCTTGTACCTGGCTATAACCTGATAAAAAAGGATAATATTAATGATAGTTAAGATTGATTAATTTTCTATAACAGCAGCTCATAAATCACCGTCTGTATGGTTTCTATAGTAACAGCTCGCAGACGGGCTCGTGACTCGTAAAGCAGACGATGTACACGAACACGCATAATTACTCAGTTTTCTGTTAAAATGTTTACGGAAGTGTCCTTTTCAGCATCTTCAGGAGGAGGAGGAGTTTAAAGAGAGGTTGGTGAGGGAACGGCTGTTTATAGCTGCTATAATGTAAGTATGAACAGGAAGTGACTCAGATGTTCTAGGATGTTCTACAGCATTAAAAATAATAATGCATGATGGTATATAATAATATATGCATGACAAAAGCTTGACATGTCATTTATTAATAAGAAAAGGCAATAATTGGCAAATTGCTGCCATATAAAACATTTCAGGACATGCAGTTATTGGAAAATCGTCAACTTCAGGGTGGAAACAGCGACTCATCCTGCTATTTCATTTTCCAAGGACAGCACCGGGTTTTTAGTATTAATGTACCTTGTAATAAGGCTACAATGCAAAAGCCTCAAGGGTTTTTTTTTTTTCCTCGGTTTATTTCCAAAAAAAAAAAAAAAAAAAAGGAACGCACAGCTGGATTACGGGAAAAGATCTGCTCGATAATGCAACTCGCCTGACACGTCTTTTATTTTGGGTTCTGTCACATTATTATAAACACAGTGGTTATTGTCCCGCTGTGATCAGAGACACAAAACACAAAGCCGGACACACGCACATGCATACACACACACCCTTTGATACGATGCCAGTTCCATCCTTTCAGACGTCTATTATAATAATTGAATATATTTGAATTCCGTGGAGGATCCGGACACGCCAGAGAAGCAGGAAGTTGAGTAGAAATGTAGAAAGCGTCGTCGAAACAGTCCAGCATGCTGAAACAGCAAACAAACTACAAATACAACACCAAAAAAAAACCCAGCCATAATAAGCAGGACGAATCAGTGCAAGATCTATAGCGCTAATAAGGCAGTAAATTTGCACTTGTATTCTTGAGGGAGCTCTTTCATATTTAATTACACTACAAGGCATTAATTAGGCTACTCAGGGGTTAAAGTGAGTGGGAGTGCAGGAAAGCGCTCGTATAATTTCTTAGGAATGTAAATCACTGCAAAATAATCATCTCTTTCAGGCAAGACGGCTGTGTTTATAAAGCAGAATGTGTTCTTTTCGCTAGTAGGCGTTTATTAGTCGCAGGTTTGCCAGAAAAATAATGTTTCTGTATTATTTTGATGCAATAATGAAAACGTAAGACTGCCAACTTGTAGTTAGTTACATTAATCGCTACCAGTTCTATTAAAAACATGTTTTAATTACCCTCCTGCAACCTCTGAATCCCAATTTAGCTCCCACCGCAGATGTTCCACGGCACTGAGGAATCCTGGACTCTGATTAGTCAGAAGTGAGGTGTTGATTAATGTGCGGCTACGAATCGCAGGTTTATATTAATGCATTCATCTTAATATGTTATCGTTGCTATGGAAACAACTTGACACTAAACTGATAAAATGAGTGTGTAATCGTTAACATTTTCAGGACAGAGGGGTTTACGCTTATTTGCGGTTTCTCGGTAACGCGACGAGTTTTTGAATTTCACATTGATGTTGACGTCAAGAAAGACAAGGCTGGTGAGGGAATGAGCGTTTATAGCTGCTATAATGTAAGTTGACATACATTCTAATACATTAAACGTAACTCTAAACAGATAAAAAGTCGCGTCGGCGTCGGAACGTCGCTGCGGTATAAAAACACAATAATAAAACAGTGTTATAATGAAACGAGTCTTAACGTTAACTTCATCAAACCATCATGTTTTCCTGTAACAGCACAACGCAAAACGTTTTGTTCCTCGAAGCCGTATGCACGTTTCATACTCATTCTATCCGTCTGCATTAGCATTCGCCTCACGTCCCTGACACCAGCCCAAAAAAACTCCTCCATCCTCATTTGTTCATCTCAATCAATAGCTGTAACAATGATTGACGTATCTCTGTCACTCCACAAGCCATTTATTGGGCCGGATCACTCGAGGGGGCTCGGAGACTTCTTGTGCGTAATGATTATTGAAGTCGCAGTCGAAACTTTTTGAAATGCGCATTCTGTTTTCCGTCCATTTGTGTTAGCAAAGAAGAATGAGCTGTTGCGAGAAGTATTAGCTTTCGATAAGTGATGAAAGTATTAGCTTTTGATAAGTGATGAAAAAAGCGGTGGATTCTGCTGCATGAGTCCACTCTGTCTTTACTTCAAGCCTCGAGAGGCCTCATATGGACTTGACGTGTTTATACGGGGCGTTATGGATGAAGCCCGGGAGGCTTTAAACCACGAACAAAATGGCTGCTAAACTCATCAAGCTCATAACGGTGCAGGAACGGGTCATTTCCTCTCGGCACATTGATGGAGGAAGCTGTCAGTCAGAGGCAGGGTAGCGTCAGGCCATTGTATCCTGGAGTCTCCGGCTAAGCTATAAGAAGGCACTTTAATGGACTCGTGACTTAATCAAGATCGCCGAGGCATGTAAGGAAGCAGGAGTTAAGTAGCGCTAGATGATAAGAAGGTCAGCCAGGTGCCTGCTGTTGACGCATTCCACTTCCCTGCACTGTCAGACGCTAACACAGCCGGGAGAACAGCCAGAACTTCATGACAAGCTTATTTAGAAAAGCCCCAAGCAAAGACTCCAGACCCTGAGCATTACAGACACATGCGTAACCACCCCCCACACACACACATGCACACGCACACGTCTAGAGTTACTCAGACCGCCAGCTGTGATCATAACCAGATTGTAGTGCGCGCTGTGAACAGCTGCTGAAGCCATTACCCATGACCACAATGCTCTTTTTGTTCTCCGAGTCAGAATGGTCCTGGCATTTACATCTGGACGCTCGGCTTCGATCCGCATCCAGAGATGGGGAAAGACAGGGGAACGTATAAGGAACATGTTCACGTGTTTATGTGCATGAAATCGACATGAAACACGAGCCCTATTAGTCATGGAGGACTGTCTCGCTTCGTGCTTGAAGTCTTGGCCGCACGTTCAAAGACTTGTAGCTGGAGCTTATTAGCTGCTGTAGCCAGACATTTGCTTTTTACATCATGTTTGTGGCTTGATCTCGGCCAGCGTCAGTTCACCTCCACATTGTGTAAAGTTTACAAACTGAAACTGAATTTGACTTTAGTGGGATTTTTAGCTGCGGAACCTACACAAAATAGCCTATAATAATAATAATATTAATGAAGTGAAGCATGGTGCTGTTAGCATCATGTTGAGCGTGACCCAAGATCTCATGGCTGCATCTCTCTCTGAGGCCCTTCTTGGATGTTTTTAAGTTCGGGATATTTTATATAAATCGTGATCGGTATTTTTCCAGAACTCCTGGAACTGTTTTCATAACTTCTTGGTTTGCACGACGCGCTCTGTTTGGGCTGCACCAGAATTCATTCAGGGGGTTCACAGAGACAGGGGGCGAATACTTATGCATCCACGTCTTTTACATTTACTCGTAAATAACTCTGCCACCTATATCAAGTTTTCGTTTATGGGCTATTTGGTGTAATTTTAAATACTACAAAATATGGAAAAGTTCTATACTGGTTCGAAAAAAGTACAGCTAATTTAGTTGTATCATCATTATATATGGAAATATTATGGAGCAAATCAATATCTTCTTACAGTTTCCTATTTTCAAAATAAATAGCACTGCATAGGGTTGAATTATTAAGCTGAAGAGAAAAAGTCAAAATAATTGGTTCATTATGTTTATTTAACGGCTAAATTTGACCAGGTGCTGTTCTTAAGAAAGTATTGCTCTGAGTAATGAGTAAAGCTCTGCCGCATTTTCCAGCTGAATGCAAGTTTAATCATGTACGCAACGGTTACTTACATGTTAGCTTAAGGATTGCAAAAATATTATTCTGCTATTTAATTGTTTATTTTTAAAACGCCACACCGGAGCGTGTAACCTGCTCGTGGAACGCCGTTATGGCTGCTGTTAGAATGGGTTTGCTTGAATTTATTGAAAAGTGGTCGTTGACTAAACCACGAAAGACGTCTGTACTGGTGTATCTGCAGTCACTACACTGCTAAGTAATCATTTTAATTAACCAATATTAAATAATGTTTGTTAGACCTTAAGCAACTTTAGTCTAATTACTGTAACAGCCTCAATGCAGTTGGATTTTTCCTTTCCGCGTGCTAATAATCATGCTAATCGTGTCGCGTGTGGAGTTCCGAGAAGCCGAGTGGACATGAGCGAACTCAGAAATGTGACTTTCTATTTCCTCTGAAACAATCTAGGTGTAATTGGAAAAGGCAGAGCTCTTGATTACGCTAATGAGGCAGTCGCAGCACAGCCGATCTTTTATCTAACGGCTTCAGCGCTTTAATCTCCGAGTGTTGACTCTAAGTGCACCTGTTTTGAATAAAGCATCATTTAGAGTAACGTTAGGACCCGAGAGCTCGGAGCCGGTGCCTTAATAAGTCTTAATAAACACAAGAATTAGGTCTCCGGTGCAAAAGACGTTTAATATTTATCTTTATTTAATAGGTATCGTGTGTGTTTTTGTTTTGGCTGCCGCTCTAATAGTGGTCAAACTGGAAACCACAGAGCTGCTGAATTCTGGGTTCTGATTGGTCAGGAGGTGTTGATGGATTTTCTATAACAGCAGCACTGACAATGATTGTTTGTGTAGCAATAACTGTATAGTGAACTTTTTGTGATAGGCTGGTGAGGGAACCACTGCAGGAACTTACTTGTTTAATGGATATTAAATGTAACTATAAATGGATAAGTATTCTGCGTCATTCGTTCATTGTAATTGTTGCCGAGAAATAAAACACTATGGTATAGGAAAATAATCGACTTCTGGGGTGTAACAGAACTCCGCTTCATCCCATCGCTCTGTCATTAAATATGCAAATTTAAGCATCTATGAGACTTTTTTGACCCGGATCAAAGCTTAAAAATTAGAATGCATTTCCCCCAAGGAAAAAAACGCACCACATTCAATTTCCTCCAGTAGGACTGACTTGCTCTCTTATCGCGCTCTCGCATCGCGCTCTCGCATCGCGCTCTCGCATCGCGCTCTCGCTCTCACCTGCGTGCCAACCAAATGTCACCGTCTACATTAAAACAGCAAAAAGTCGACACCGAGATCCGCCAGTTCAAAAGTGAGCCGACGGAGAGCTACATCTTTACACATACTGGAGCATTTGTCAACTCTGCGCCGAGTCAGTCACAGTGCCAAAAGAGCACAACCTCAGGAGACATTTCGTCACTCAGCGCGCCAGACGCAAGGGTTCAAAGCCTGACCGTCAGCTATCAGGGACGGGCCATCGCGGGCCGCTCATGTTCTGAGCGAGAGAGCGCAACGATAGGGTTCTCAGGAAAAAGATTGTGAAAGAATGCATGCTAGCTGTTCTAGATGAGGTGGTGGAAGATAAAAAAGGTAATGTCACCTGATGGGTAATGACCTGTCTGACACTGTCTGGAGAGTGGAAGCTCTCACAAACAATCTACTCCTCACAAATGAAAACAGCAGACGCGATGTCGCCAGCAGTGCTTGTAAGAAGCTCAGCTATTCTATTTTTCTGCTTGCTATGTTTGGATGTTTGATACGTCTGAGTCGAGCTTCTCAGACATGAACGCAATCAAAGCAAGCACCCGTGCCTCGCTTACGCGCAGTCACCTCCAGCAGCGGCGCAGGCCTGATGTCACTTCCTGTCAGCCTGACTCTGCAGCTCGTACAAATCAAAATAAATCAAATGTCATTTCAGTTACTGGACAACAAACACCCAGCATTGGTTAGAAATGTTCCTTTAGGAGGTGATTTCTGTGGACAAATGTAGCGTAAACACACGTACTGAACACTTTCGATCGACGGGATTGAGGTATTTAGTGCTGTTGTGTTAACTATTCTATTCTGAAATGTCTTTGGGCAGCTGTTAGATATATCTGAATCCTTTGTCCCTCGTAAGAAAGTAATCGAAGATCTGTTAGAATCTGTTCATTCACCCATCCATTTATTTGTAATTTTTTATTGATTTCTTATAGTTTTAAAAATAGGTTTACTATCCAAACTTCAATAACTAAACAGCAGGTTGGCATATAAATAATGTGACATGATTCTAGACTTAAAAATAAATAAAATAATAATAATAATAATAATAATAATAATAATAATAATAATGATAATAAATTATAGGTCCAATAATTAATATTGTACACTTTTAAATAATGTGGATAAGGATAGCTGACATATGCTTGTAAGACACATTTATGCTGTATTATTATTATTATGATTATTATTATTATTTTAAAGGCCCCTAAAGCTGTATTCATCAATCATTAGAGGTCATGTTCTCCATTATACATTGTTCAACAGGTCCTCTCTCTCTCTCTCTCTCTCTCTCTCTCTCTCTCTCTCTCACTCACTCTCTCTGTCTCTCTCTCTCTCTGTCTCTCTCTCTCTGTCTGTCTCTCTCTCTCTCTGTCTGTCTCTCTCCCTTCCGCTATAAGAGCCTATAGAAACCTCTTCTCACTCCCCGGTTCCATACTTGTGTTTAATCTATTACAGCTCTAATAATAACCTGCATAGGCTCCAGTCAAAAAAGCCCACACAAACACACACACACACACACACACACACACACACGGGCGATGACAGATAGCCGTGTCCTATCCAGAGGCCCATTAAAACTATATTTTCTTATCATTTTCAGCAGAGCCGTCGCACTGTTTGTCCACGGGGGACGAATAAAGAGAATGACCTTCAAGAGGGATGGAGAGGAAACTCTATCATAGGAGTCACTTCATATTCAGTGATTTCACACACACACACACACACACAATTGCAATGCAACTTATGGAAGCACGACTGCATTGTTCGGTCAGAAGAAACACTAATGGACTGGAATTAATGCTAATGCTAACGCTAATACTATCCATTAATGATCAGTCCACGTAATCAGCTGAAGATGAAGTTAATTCATTTAGCTAATAAATCAACCCTTTAAACTGAGACTCCTTTAATTGGAAAAGTCTAAGGAACGTGGAGGACCAGGGAATGGTGTGGAGAAGTGAGAGGCGAGGCTGGGGCTGCATCCTTTCTGGCCCAGACTGCAGAATCATGCAGCCCGTCGGTGACGCTCACTCTAATCAGCTGATTCCACAGAGTCTCAGGTGTAATATGCGCGAACGAGCTGGAGAGTTTACTCTATTCTGCTTTTTTCCTACAGAAAAATGTCTTTGGAGAAGAAACTAAAAGTCCGATTAAGCACACATACTGTTCAAAGAAAAGGGGCAGAGAATGGAGCTGTATATGAATGAAAAGCGGCCGAGCTTTTCTCTCTGTTTGGTATTCAGAGGAAACATGGAAAGAACCCAAGAGATATGAAAAGCCACTCATCACACAAAACGAAAAAGTAGACGTATCGCAGCCATGTTTTACTAATTCGTTCCCTGATGGTTATTCATTCCTTTGTTTTAGTTACATCATGGCTACATTTTAATCGTATTTTTCCTTTTTATGTCATGAGCAGTGCAGAGGAATTCAAAATTTAAATCATGAATGAAAGAATCAGTGTGTGTGTGTGTGTGTGTGTGTGTGTGTGTGTGTGCGTGTGTGTGTGAGATCAATGAGACCTAGTGATATAACACGTTGCTCAAATCCAATAGTTTCATTATCGAGATATTCATACTGTTGATATGAGATGTTAGCCTCCGATCTCACCATCTCTGGACACGACTCTTGTAAATATCTAATCGATACAGCAGCTTAGCGATGCGAAAGTATTTTGTAAACTTAGCCGCTAGACAGCTCTCCAGCCTAAAAAAAGAAAAAAAACTCCATCAAGCAGCAGGTCTCTTGCCTTCAGCTGGAAAATAGCCTCATCCAAAAATAACTTCATCCGAATGGATTCTAATCTCTGGCTCAGCAGTCTATTACGCAGACTGACAGGTGGGTCGTTTTGACACTGATAATGAAAGATAGTCACTTCTTCCCTTCGTCTCATTCTCTCTCTCTCTCTCTCTCTCTCTCTCTGGCCGTATCATCTCTTTCTGAGGCGTTCCGTGGTGACTGATAAATTCCCCATCCTAAATATTCTAGAGTCTAGAGGACATCTAGCAAAATCCAACCAGGTGATAAATTCCTCGCCCCAAAGAAAGCACGTCCAGTCTTTCTGCTTCTTGTATCTCTGTATTTTTCTTTCATTCCCAAACTTTCGCAATGCGGAGTGTCCTGAATATATTACAGATAATTCTCCCAGACTGTGGCTTTGATAAATCCGAGTCAGAATACAATACATTCCGGAGGTGTATCGAGGATGGTCGCTTCCAGCACGCCAGCAGATTTTCATCATATTCACAACGTGCTCACAAAATCCATTAATCTACCCATCCGTTCACTGATTTTTCTTTCTCACTCATAACTCTTGCTATCCATCATCCATCCATCATCTATCATCCATCCTTCCATGCTTTCTAAGCACTTTGGGTTGGGAGTGCTAAATACTAAACGGCAAGTGAGCTCGGATATTTATCTGTGCTGTCCATCCACGGATGTCTATCAGTGCTTTATTTCATCTGGTTCCATCCACGTATTAATTTACTTTTTATTAACTTTTTATTGTGAGTTTTTCTGTAATCTGTCCATCCATCATCTCCATTACCACATCTGTATATCCATCCAACAAGATATTCATATCAGTCCAGTCAGCTTTAGTACACTATGCTTATTTGCTAGTCATCCTTCCATCATTCAACACATAAATCCTTCACCTACCCAACCATCCATCCATCCATCCATCCATCAGTTCCATCCTGCAGATTTTTATTTCTGTCCAGTCAGCATTCTATTGCTACTGTGTTTACATGCTGGCTATCACCAACCATCCACCCATTTATTCATCCATTCATCAGTTATTCATTTTCTTTCATCAGCCTATGTTTAATTATAGCCTTGCTACTATTGTTCCACCCATCAATCCATCCTCCCTTCCTCCAAACTTCATCCAACCTTTTTCATGCTTTATTTTACTTTAGGTATTCATCACTATTTAGTCAGCAATGCTATTGGCTGTCATCCATCCACCCATCCATCCATCCATCCATCCATTATCTAGATATGTACTTTATAATGTCTACTCAGTCAGTTTCATGTACTCTCATCATTTCATCGTGAGTTATCCATCTGTCTTCAGTCAGCTTTATTACATTATACTTAATAGCTAGTGATGCAGCTCTTCATCCATCCATCATCCAACCTTTTCACCAATCTGTGCAGATATTTATCTTTGTCCAGTCACCATTGCTACACTATCCCTAATTGCTATACAGTAATCCATCCATTCATCCATCCGACCATTATCCCATGTGTAGATAACTTTAATTCCTTCCTACTGATATATGGTTAAACCTATAGTGGTAACATTGTTCTGGAAGATTACTCTGCAAAAAAACAAAAAAAACCAGGAAAGAAACAGTAAATCTTGTCTCCCACCATGAAAAAATAATCTCCTCAACCCTAAAACAAAAGGAGAAGCAGAACCGTTACCATGGATACGTCAAGAAACAGAGCACTGCCTCTCTCTCGTACACACACACACACACACACACACACACAGATGGAGAAGGCAGGCTGTGTCTCGGCAGGTCTAAACCCCGGTCTAATGGATGTGTGTGTATGGCCCTGGGACCTCGGTAATCACTGCCTCTACACGGCCGCATCTATCACTGCAGCGACAAATAAAAGTCTTCATATGTCCTGCTCTCTCCCTCTCAGCATATGATAGTGAGTGTGTGTGTGAGAGAGAGAGAGAGAGAGCGAGAGAGAGAGACCATGTCTGATTAATAGAGATAGGGGGGATGGAGAGGGGCTTTTTCAATGCATGCTGCATCTTTTGCCAGCAATTCTCGCCAAAAAAAGTAATTTGGATAGCAATCTCGTGTATTGATAGATGGCACCCGCATCTGAAAAGAAGCCAATTTAGTGGTGAGGGAATAGAATGGAATTGCAGTGTTTTGTTGCTCCTGCTAGATTTAACTACAAGGTGGATGGAAAGAGACAATCCTTTTAATATTACCAATATACACGCAGTCAAAATAGCAGTGCTGAGAGCTCTCAGACACACACACACACACACACACACACACACACACACACAACATGGATATACAGCCATCTTTATACCCAAAGCAGTGTATGTACCGAGGACACAACTCTGTGCCATGGACAAAACCAGTCTTTGTATTTATTCATCCATCCACCCATCTATCCATCCATTTGCCCTTCCATTCATCAAAGCGTCTATCCATTAATCCCTTCATCCATCCACCTGTCCATCCACCCATGCCCCATTTGTCCTTTCTTTCATCTATCCATCCATCCATCCATCATCATCATATTCATCCATCATTCCTCCCTCCACCCATCATCTTCCATCCTCCCATCCATCAGTCAATCCATCTATCTGTCCATCCTCCCATCCATCCATCCATCCATCTATTCATTCCAGCTGTGCTGGCCATATTGTCATCCATTTATCCATCTCTTTCGATTTATCCAGCTGTACCTCATTATTAACTGTGTTGTGATACAATCCGCTCATCCATCCAACCATCCATTCATTTACCCATCCATGCATTTGTTCAAACATTTCAGTCACTTTTTCTGAGCTCTGTATGTTCTGCTATCTATGTGTGAAATTTCTCTCTGTTCTTTCCTCCGTAGTGAAGAGCTCTCCAGTTATCCACAGCACTGTGGTTTTTTCATCCTCTCTGAAAAGAGACCTCTCTGGATCTGAAACAAGTTGGACATGAAGAGGTCTGACTTTTCAAAAATGTGCAACAACCACAGCAGCTGCAACAACAACATCAAAGCCATATTAAACACCACGGCCAAGAGAAACAGGCTCGCATATGGGACTGTAGCGTTCGATACCGCAGAACAACCAGCGATTGTGACCCAGTAGCGCAGACCTCATCAACAGCACATGTTCATCCATCTGACGGGTTTCTTAATTACCACTTCGGGGTCAAGAACTCCTCAAGATCAGATTAATGTTATCCAACAAGCTCATGTACAAAGCTATTATTCTGTAAGCTATGTATTCTGGTATTCTGATGATTACAGAAGATAACCACATGCTGTGTCATTGTTTTCACTTTCACATTAGATTCACGCTGTTTAAAGAAGTATGACTAACACATTTAGTGTTTGTGAGCGGTGTGATCTTATTTGCAGTGCAGACTTTAGAGTAAAAGTGGTGCCAGTTTATGTGTGTGCAGATATAAACTGTCACTTTTACTATTCTGCATGTTTGTACTTGAAATAATAATTTACGCTGCTTGAACGTGTATATCAAATAAATGTGCTGATTCAGAATAAAAGCACCATTCAGATTTATTCTGTGCACATAACCTGTCGCTTCGAATGTTTCTGGTTAGCATACAAGCGTCATTGAATGTCTGTATCACATTTTATAGGCTGTAGTCAAATTTTGTTTTGGAATGAATGGTCAAAATTATAGTTTTCTTTCATTTGGTATGCCATTTATTCCACTGTAATGCACCACTTTTCATTAGTGAAAAATCTAACAGCTCACCCCGCTCTCATCTATTTGCAGAACCCAGATGTCCACACCGGGTCTGTAGGAGCACGGTCATTATTCAAGATTATCTCGATTATTTCTCTAGCCATGGTATGTCACGAACGATCACAGGTTCTCCGATAGTCGATTCAGTAGTCCACTTATCCCCAGAGCTTTAGCACTGGAAGAGTTGAAAGAAATGATGGCAAACAGCAGGAGGGAAAAAGAAATGGAGGAATGATGAAACCAAAAGACAGAAAGGAGGAGGGCAGATAGATGACAGTATTATTGAGGATGGTTGCTGAAGAGATCTCACCTCCAGGTGTGTGTGTGTGTGTGTGTGTGTGTGTGTGTGTGTTCTGTGAGTTGAGGCTGTGTGGTGAAATAATTAAACACACTCTTTCTCTCTCTCTCTCACTCTCTCTCTCTCTCACTCACTCAGGGCTACAAGCAGGTGTTACCACAATGACAGAGCAGGGAGGAATCTTCACTATCAGAATATGAAAACAGCCCTCCTGGAGACTATGGTGGTTGAAGAAGACACACACACACACACACACACCCACACACACACACACACACACACACACACACACACGGTGAGTGAGCTAATAACACAGCAGTGCAGAGTGTAGTCCCATCAGAGGGATTTGAATTGGAACTTGATAAGACCAAACAGCAGGGTGGGACATTACCTCCTGAATGTGATCAAATCATGATTAACTACCAAGCTTTTGATTAAAGTGTGATGTTTCTGCCTTTTGAACACACACACACACACACACACACACACACACACACACATTGTGCAAGAGAGATTTAGAGAGCATGAAAGGATACCGGGAAACATCTTGGCCCACAAACACACTCTTAGAGACAAATACCAGAAGGATAAAACACACTGCTGTTACTCAAGACCTGCTACGTGATCATTGTGAATGTGTGTGTGTGTGTGTGTGTGTGTGTATGTATTCCAGACCACCAGTCAGAGCAATCTAAAAAGGCCTCTGTTGAGGGAATTGCACACTCAGCAGCAGATGCTGTGTTTATATGGGTGTAGATCTGCGAGCCGAGCTAACGCCACTCCACCATGACATGTCACATCTTATCAGATCACAGTGTCATAACAAGGCCAGAGGGAGAGAAGGCGAGTGACTGAAAAACCCCATTAGCATAGATAACCAGCGGAAAAAAGAGACAGACTAACGAGGAGGCAAGTATTTATAGGGAACAAACTTGTTTCATAGACGTTCCATAAAATGTAGCTATATACGCAGTGTAGTTTTGTAAGAGGAATAACACTCATAAATCCCACAATATTACAAAGTGATAATACTTGTGTTTTTTATTTTACTTTATTAGCAATAAATGCCATAATATTGGACTAAGAATTCTTCGAATCTGCAAATATATAACCTCAAAGAATAGGAACAAATTAGCATTGCATGCAATTTTCTTACAGTCTTTCCTTGACTTTCTCTCTCTCTCTCATTCTGTCAGGGGAGAGGAGGTCGCATGCTGCTGTCAGTAATTGAATGCTCGTGAATCTGACAATCCATTTCAAATGAGAATGAGAAGGTACTACGTCTTTCATCTCCTCAATACTCCCGCTTTAATCCCGATTTAAACCAGCACTGAATGACAGAACAGAGGTCCTGGCACTAACACACCCCCTTTCTCAGTCAGCCAGAATCACAACAGAGATGTTCCTGTATGACTCAAACTGTCAGGCCGACTTCACAGAGGAAACCTGGCGTGAGATAATCTGCTGCTCAGCTCTTTAAAATCAGAGAAGCAGTAAACATATACGCATTGACATTCAGCCAGCAACAATCTTTATTATATTTTCTGTAATCTGTATTACAGGCTCTATAGTGATTATTATAGTCTCTACTGCAATGTCTATAATCTTTATTATAGTTTCTGTTATAATCTTTATAATGTCAGGTTGTCATGGGGTGTCCCAGGCACCACATTTTGTTTTTTGATTATGTCACACAACAAGACCTGTTCGTCATTCCCAACATTCATATTCAGGCCAGATGCTGGAAATTTGTCGGCCCACGACAAAATCAAGCTGAATTTGTATACTCTGATCATGGCATTACAGAATCTATAGTCTCTATTAGAGTCTCTATTACAGGCTCTATTACAGGCTCTATTACAGGCTCTATTACAGGTTCTATTATAGGCTCTATAGTCTCTATTACAGGCTCTATTACAGGCACTATAGTCTCTATTACAGGCTCTATAGGCTCTATTACAGGCTCTATAGTCTCTATTACAGGCTCTATAGTCTCTATTACAGGCTCTATAGTCTCTATTAGAGTCTCTACTACAGGCTCTATTACAGGCACTATAGTCTCTATTAGAGTCTCTATTACAGGCACTATAGTCTCTATTAGAGTCTCTATTACAGGCTCTATAGTCTCTATTAGTGTAACTATTACAGGCTCTATTACAGGCTCCATAGTCTCTATTACAGGCACTATAGTCTCTATTAGAGTCTCTATTACAGGCTCTATTACAGGCACTATAGTCTGTATTAGTGTAACTATTACAGGCTCTATTACAGGCACTATAGTCTCTATTAGAGTCTCTATTACAGGCTCTATTACAGGCACTATAGTCTCTATTAGTGTAACTATTACAGGCTCTATTACAGGCACTATAGTCTCTATTACAGGCTCTATAGTCTCTATTACAGGCTCTATTACAGGCTCTATTACAGGCACTATAGTCTCTATTAGAGTAACTATTACAGGCTCTATTACAGGCACTATAGTC
>JAQMYM010000039.1:24590567-24609812 GCA_030014255.1 Parauchenoglanis ngamensis | reverse complement strand
ACACACACACACACACACACACGCACACACACACACACACACACACACACACACACACACACACACACACACACACAGTGTTGAGTGAACATTTATGAGCTGCTGAATGACTCTGGGCTGCCTGCCAAATTTTTTTCTCTCTCTGAGGGACATGACAGACCGGATCAGGCAGAAACCTCTAGGCTGAAAAAAAAAAAAACCATGAGTCAGCGGTGATGCAACAACGATGAAACCTCCGTCCATCCATTATCCCAGAAAGGTCCTAAAGAAAGAATCCTTTAAGGGAAATTGACCCCAGCTCACGCACAACCATTCACACTCGCATAGCCAGTAGCCAGATGACATAACCTGCATGACTCTACCTCATGGCCGTGAGAGGAAACCAGAGCACCCCGAGGAAACCCATGCAGGCACGGGAAGAACACGCACACGGAAAAGCCCCAAAACCGGGAATCTTCTTGCTGTGAGGCGAGAGTGCTAAACTAGAAACCAAAAAAATCATGCAAGAGCTTCAGTTAATGTCCACATCAAGCATCAGAAAATATCATCTCAGGGATGAGTATTACAGAAAGTCTTTAGAGTTTACACAGAGTGGTGCAAAAACAAGCCGACATTGTGTTCTGCTGATGTAGCTCATCCACTTCAATGTTTGGTGTGTAATGAGATGCTTTTCAGCACACCACTGTTGTAAGGCGTGGTTCTTTGGGCTACCGTAGCCTTCCTGTCAGGTCGGACAGGCGTGGCCATTCTCCTCTGACCTCACTCTCATCTAAGCTGCAGAACTTCTGCCCACTGGATGTTTTTTCGAGACTATTGTCAGATCAGCGGTTTCTGAACTACTTAATCCAACAACAACTACAACAATCATTCAGTGCACGAGTGCTAGTGTCAACCAATCTTACCCTAAAATAAATTCAAATAAACCATTGTTAGTAATAGCAGAACATGATATAGCATTTCAAAGCTTCTGTAATACAGCGACTGGTATGAAATGCAGTGCGCGATCACTGCAGCGTCCCTAAATGTAAGCAAACATCCAAACTTGGTTGGTGTCCTGTAGCTTATATTTATATGTTTAATACATCTACCTGTGTGTGTGTGTGTGTGTGTGTGTGTGTGTGTGTGTGTGAGTGTGACATAGGGTGTTAACATAGTTCCAGGACCCTGTGTAGTCTTAATTCAGGCCTGCTGAGATTAAAAAAATAAATAAATTCTGATGCAGATAAGCATCTGAGAACACACAGTATGTCAAACCTTGAGGTGGATGAGCCAATAACAGCAGAAGACCAGATCAGGTTCCACTTCCATCAGCCAAGAGCAGGAACCTGATGTTAGTTTACAAGTTTGGAAATAAGGTCCAAGCTTCCTTGTGTGAACAGTTCAGGTTGGTGGTGGTGGTGTAATGGTGTGGGGAATGTTTTCTTGGCACACACTGGGCTCCTTAATACTGATCAAGCATTGTTTGAATGCCATAGCCTACCTGAATATTCTTGCGGACCACAATAGGACACGATTCACCTACTTTATAATGGCTATATTCTGGCCTGAGAATATATTAAAAGATGAATTGAACGTTAATCTATGACTATGACATTCAGATTAATTGAACCCATGCTCCAAAAGATCTGACTCGCTTAAGGTTTCATTTTAGTAAAAAAAATCTTACTGATTTGAATGAATGAATGAATAAATGAACCACCTTTGACATTTGTCACAAAAGAAAAACTAGCCTCATGACAAAAAAAATTGCATTTTTGTATTATCATCAAGCATATATAAAATGTCCAGGTAGGCCTTGTAGGTGCAAGATGTCATGCAGAAAAACATAAGAAAGACAACAGAAAATCTGCAGGTATTACCTGCTGTAATTTATTCATTCATTAGGCACAGCAACCAGAAAATGAAACTGACAAAGTCCTAAATGATGACACATTGTGCTTTAAAAAGCATGACTTTTAGAACTGCATACATCATGTATACCTAGGGGCAACTGACACTGAACCGGTTACAGTATGCCTGATACATTCCTGGAAAAGTGTAAGTCATTAGAGTGTTTAGCAATTAAACCTCCATGTTTCTCAACGTGCATATGAGTACTTGTGCACATCCTTGTTTTCTCATTTTACATTGTCTTTCAATGCGCACACCAATACTACAGGGCACAATACTATCGTAAAAAGTGAAATGTCTTGAATAAAGGAAGTTATCTACTATTTCTCATCATGAGATTATTATCTAACAAATATAATACCATTAAACTTTCTTAAATACAATTAATGATTGATTGATTGATTGATTGATTGATTAATTAATTTCTAGATATCGTTACTATTTTTAAGCATAAAATTGTCTCCGATGCAGCAGAAATAAGCAAAAGTGGCTGGGACGGTATTACGCTCTCTTCCCTGTCAATCACAGGAATAATAGCCAGTCATCGGTGTCTGTTAGTGAGTGTTAGAAAGACAATAAAGGATGTGGTGGGCTGGTTTCATGTGTCACGTTACACTCCATGGTTTGTATGTGTCTGGTGGGTAATTTTAAAAAAAATTTCATTTTTTGATACAAGCGACTCATTATGAAAGTTTCACAAAGACTATCGGGTATCAAGCTTGCTTTATTGTCATATGTTTCCAGCATACAATGAATACACTGTGTGTAAAGTCTTTATAAAAATTGTGGCAAGACAAGAAACAAAAGGAGGAAGTTGACATAAGCATGACAAAAAAAAAAAAAAATTGCACAAGTTTGGGATTGCACACAGAATGAATACTGCAAATTGTGCAATTTGATTAAAAAAGCATGTGTAGTGTAAATACTGATTTAAAGGGGAAGCTCTTTTTAGACGTATCTATTCTACTCTTAAATAAGTGACTGACAAGGACCATAGCAGAAAGCAGGAAAGCAGAATTATTAGTGTTCGAGTTTAAAAGCTTGTTTTCGTTTCTTGTAATGCTGTAATTAACAAGCTGCTGCAGATGTTATCCTGTTCAGACTTTTACAGACCACTGAATCATCTTCGTCTTTTTCCTTTAGGTAGTCTTGCTCCATCTCCAGAAAGAAGCTCTGGAAGATGTGTGCGGGGGAGGATTAATAATAACAGCTGCACAATTTGAGGGCAAACAAAGGTTGAATCGCCAGGTTTCAAGAAGCACCAGCGGGTTCAAACATGCCAGATGACGCATCTGGACTTGGCTTGACAACCACTGAACGCGGCCTCAACTCGTCCTGGTGGCACATAAATAACTTTTTCGTGGGACAAAAGCCATGCTGCTATTTCTTTGCTTAACCGTTTTGTTTTCTCACTTGTCCCAAATCTTTCAACACATTGCAATGATAATAACACTCACACTACTAATACGTTAATAATAGTATACTAAAATACTAAAAAAAAAAAAGGGTCTTAATTGCAAATCATTTTCAAAAGGATGCGGTGAAAAATCTTCTCAAAAACATGCATATTCAATTTGAATTGTTTTACTTTTCCTTTAAATGCAAGTCGTCTTAATTCTAATAAATTAAAAATGACAAATCACTGCAGTGTAGTACCTCTGCTGATATTTTCCCAGAGTCCCACTTTGCTTGATTGCTGTCATTACCCATTTAGTAAATTTCAGTCCAAAGCATTTATTTAGGCTAAAAACATTCAAACTCAGTTTTTCCCCACACTACATATTTCCTGTGTTTCTCATGATACTTCGTTGGAATTTTTTGCCCATATCTCCTGACAGAGCTGGCAGGTATAGGGCCTCCTTGCTCAGACATGCTTTTTCACTTCAGTCCATGAATTTTTATGCCTTTCTGATCAGAGCTTTGTGATGGTGAAGGTCCAAATCGCATCTGAGGTCTTTGCCGATATGCTTGGAATCTTTCTATGGTACCATGGGCAAAAAGGAACTGTCTCTAAAGGTAGACCCTTTACAGCTACAGGTGTGCTTCCCATTTACTTCAACTTAGGAAAATTTCCTAAACGGAAGCTTATGAGAATCATTACATCAATTTCTGGAATCTTTCAGACTGCTTAGAAGGCAAAGAAGTCTTTATATGTCACAGAGACGTTGCAGCTCAGTGAAATTCTTTTCTTTACATATCCAAGCTTGTTAGGACATTGGGGTCAGAGAACAGGGTCAGCTGTGACACCACACCCCAGGAGCAGAGATGTTAAGGACCTTGCTCAAGTGCCTGATAGTGGGAGCTTGAACCCCCAACCTTCTGGTCAGTAACACAGTCCCCTAAGAGTTGAGCCCTTTGATTACAGAGACAGTCAGCTTATTATATGTAAACTTTTCACCAACTGCAATTCTGATATAGTGGATTACAGCTGAAATAAATCTGTTTGTAATTGATTTTTTTAATGACCTCTGATGTGAACGAACTGTTGCACTGATTTGTCAAAAGATTGTGTAGGTGTTTGGATTTTGGCAGAACAATCCCCAAAGCATCCAACGGATAGGGAAGGAATTATTATTTTTTTAGGTTTTTTCAAAGGATTATACATGACAAAGTACAGGAAAAAGTGCTATTGTCTGCAAAGCTTGATGTGAAATTCCCAATTCAGTTCAGGGTGACTCTCTTACTCCTTCCACATGTACTTATCCTAACCTTTGGTCTTTCTGTGGAGACTGCCACCTCCAGGGACCATAGCGCTTCCACCATGTTAGTGAATGACTTACTCACTTCCTGGTGTGTTATCAGTTTTGGCAAGCGTGGGTCAGAATATGTACGATGTGTCACAATAACATGGGGCTTGAACTCTGTCCTCAGAAGGTAGCTTTCCACTAACAAACTGAAAATGGAGAACAAAATTATGAGCATTTTGTGTACTTGCTTTGGTGCAATAACCAGTGTAATACTTTACAAGGCACGCTTGTACAATGCAAAACAAATAATTGTAGTCTGATATGACTCCTTATTTGCATCTATATTCCCACAGTAAAAGCTAAATTGTTGATTGCAAAAAAAATATATATTTTTTAACATAAACCTAAACAGAGTGCTATCATTTGTAATGGCCTTTACAGTAACAAGTTGTCAGTGTAGTTGAACACCTGTGGGAGATTTTGGAGCAACTATCGTGTTCCTTCATACCAGTGCAATTCAAAAGAGTTGTAGAACCTCTGCCAATGTATTCTCAACCTGTTCTTTCTTTTGTCATCTGGCTGAAGTATTGCCTAAATAGTAATAACACCTAGACTGTAATGATGATCTGCTTAGCATGGTAGTATGCTGTATTGGATGCAGCCCAGGTGTTTGCAACTGTGTATGATGTAATTATTTGCTTCTGTTAGCATCAAGACTAATGAAAAAAAATTACATCAGTGTGACAGATACTGTTCACAACAGTTTATACCACTCAGGGGGTAAAATGTGTCAAAACACCAACATAGCCAAAAATTCATCCATTCATTGGTTACTCATTCATTCATTCATTCCTCTTAGGTCACCACTTTATCCTGCTCATGTCGTAGTTGGCCAAAAAATTCTAGAAAAACCCCCCCACAAGGATTAATATGCATGGCCTGAGGATGAGGTGGAACTACTGCTTAATGTTAAACCCCAATCTTATCACAAATCTCCACTCACAGTGCTATTTGTAGTATCAGATCAAAGGACTTAGTGTGGATCATATTCTGCCACCTCTACACTTAATAACATGACTTTAGCCTGAGTAGTATCTCAGCCGATTGCAGGGAAAGGAGAAATATCTCATCCCAAGAAGGGAAAAGAGAAATATCTCAGCCAAAGGCAGGGAAATGAGACATATCTCAGCCCATGAAGGGAAAGCAGAAATATCTCAGCCAAAGCCCAAGAAAGGAGAAGTACCACAGCCAAAATCAGATGAAGGAGAAATATCTCCACCTAATTCAGGGAAGGGAAAAGTATCTCTGCCGAAGGTAGGAAAAGAAGAAAGTCCTGATCCCAAGGCATAAGGAAGCAGTACCTGAACCTGAAACAAATGAATGAGGATAACCTGAACCAGAGGTAAATAAAAGGTGGAGGACCTTAGCCCAGGGTACTGTAAGGTTCAAAGGCTGAAGCTTAAGGCAGTGGAAAGAGCATGATTTGAGCCCAAGACGGTGCAAGGAGCAGGACTTGAGCCTGAGGTGGTGGAATCTGAGCAAGACCTGAGCCTGAGACAGTTAAAGGAGCAGAACGCCCAACAGAGCCCAACAGAACGGAAAGGAGAAAGTCCTGAGCTCAAGGCAGAGGAACAAGTAAGACCTGATACCAAAGAAGGGGAAAAAGAAGTATCTCAGTCAAAGACAGTACAAGGAGAAGCACCTTAACCTATTGCTGGGAGATGAGCAAGACCTGACCTCAAGCCAGAAAAGATGAAGTACCTGAACCTGAAGCAAGGGAAGGAGCAGTACCTGGGCCTGAAGCAATGGGATGGAGCAGGAACTGACCCTGAGGCAGGGAAAGGAACAGAACCTGACCCCAAGGTAGAGAAAGAAAAAGACCTGAGCTGAGACCGGGGAAGAAGCAAGACCTGAGCTGAAAGAATGGAAAGGAAAAGCATCTCATCCCATAGCAGGGATAAGGAGAAGTAACAGTCCATGGAAGGAAAGGAGAAAGTTCTAAGTTCAAGGCAGGAATGATGAAGTACCTGAATCGGAAACAGCACGACCTGAGGCAAACAGTGGAGCAGGACCTGAGGCAGAGGATTGACCAGAACCTGAGGCAAAGGACCTTGTCTATCTCCAACAGAAAAAATAAGTGAGCAAGACATCATTTTTAAAAGAATTTAAGTAACTTCAAAGGACAAACCTAAGTAAGAAAAGTGAAAAGGTTCTACATTTCATCATTAAGATGAGTTGTTTTACTATGCTAATAGAATTAGCTAATGTGTCCTACAAGTAACTGTAATAATAGTTAAATTAATAATTCTGCACTTTTTACATTGGTACAATGTTGTCCATGTGATTAGTTGTAATATAACGCATTCATTCATTCGTTCATTCATTCATCTTAGGCAACCACTTTATCCTGCTCATGTCACAGTTGGCCAAAAAATTCTGGAACAAAAAAAAAACATGAGGATTAATATGCATGGCCTGAGGATGAGGTAGAACTACTGCTCAATGTTAAACCTGAGCCTTAATCACAAATCTCCACTCACAGTGCTATTTGTAGCATCAGAGCAAAGGATTTAGAATCGGTACAGTGTGGATTATATTCTGCCACCTCTGCACATAATAACATCTCAGCCCAAAGCCGGGAAAGGAGAACTGTCTCAAAAAGGGAAAAGAGAATTATCTCAGCCAAGGCAGGGAAACGAGAAATATCTCAGCTCATGGAGGGAAAGCAGAAACATCTCAGCCAAAGCCCAGGAAAGGAGAAGTACTACAGTTAAAATCAGAGAAAGGAGAAATATTTGAGCCCAAGTCAGGGAAAGGAAAAGAATCTCGGTTTAAGCAGGGAAAAGAGAAAGTCCAGAGCCCAAGCAGGACCTGAACCTGAAGCAAATGAATGAGGATGACTTGAATCATAGACAAATGGTCAAAATGCGGAGGACCTTAGCCCAGGGCAGTGTAAGGAGCAAAGGCTGAAGCTTAAGGCAGTGGAAGGAGCATGATCTGAGCCCAAGAGAATGAAAATGAGAAAGTCCTGAGACCAAGGCAGGCGAATAAACAAGACCTAAAGACAAAGCAGGGGAAAGAGAAGTATCTCAGACATAGACAGGACAAGTAGAAGCACCTTAACCCATAGCAGGGAAATGAGCAAGACTTGACCTCAAGTCAGGAAAGATGCAGTACCTGAACCTGAAGCAAGGGAAGGAGCAGTACCTGGGCCTGAAGTAGGGGATGGAGAAGGAACTAAGCCTGAGGCAGGGAAACGAACACAACCTGAGCCCAAGGCAGAGAAAGTAAAAAGTCCTGAGCTGAGACAGGGGAACATGCAAGACCACAGCTCAAAACATTGAAAGGAGAAGTATCTCAGATTATACCAATGATAAGGAAAAGTAATAGTCCATGTCAGCAAAAGGACAAAGTCCTGAGTCCAAGGCAAGAATGATGAAGCACCTGAAACTGAAACAAGGGAAGGAGCAGGATCTGAGGTAGACCTTGTCTATTTCCAATTTCCAACTGCTTTGGTCACTCATGATCCTTAGCCATCAGCCCTAGCCAACATTTCCTCTGGTGGCGCCGTGCCAATGACATAAGCACCCCTGTAGTTGGTGGCAGGTGATGTAGCCCAAAACTAGATATAACGCAGCAGCACCTGGACAGAAGACAAAACACAAAACACAGGCAGCACATTTTCACATAGATTTCCTTTTGAATTGTGTATCGCTTACACATATTCCATACATCCCATCCATACAATTTCCAAAGCCTTGGGAATTCGTTTGGAGTTGTTCCCCATCTGGGTTCCAGTTCATCCCAAAGGTGTTCAGTGCGGTTGAGATCAGGGCTCTATGCAGGACATTCGAGTTTTTCCATTCTAACCTTAACACAACATATCTTCACGGAACTCACCTTGTTGCTCTGTCATATTGGAGCAAGTTTGGGTCTCTTAGCTCCAATGAAGGGAAATTTTGATGCTACAGCATACGGAGACATTCTATGCAATTGTGGGCTTCCAACATTGTGGCAACAGTTTGGGAAGAGCCACATATGGGTATGGTGGTCAGGTGCCCACATACTTTTGGCCAGATAGTGTATATATAAAAAAAAAAACTTAATCATTTTAGTGAATGCTATAACCTAACCCTAATAAAATATATAGTTGCATAGTTTATGACCCTTCATTTTCCTAGAATTGTCCTATTCAAATTTCAGAGCCAGTTATTAATCAGTAAAATAAGCAAACTTACGTTATAGCTATTCACAATAACGCTGGTGTAACCCAGCGAGAATTTGAGCTAGATACCCCTATGATAGCAAAAATTCCATTTTATAGTCCAGAAATACAATAATTATTTAAGCACTAGTAGACTAGCGGTTAAAGGTCTGCCTGAGCAATTTGCTTTCAGGACTCTCGAGGAGCTAGTGTTTGGTCCTTACGTAACATGTGTAATTCCTTGCGCTGTGCTTGACTTGTATTTACTTTTACGATGTTTGGATTAAACCATCTGCCAAATGAATGAAACAGACGGTAAACTGACAGACATTTTCTTAACTGGAAAGACATATATGGCAAAAACACGTTATACTGACAAACCCAACCTTTATTAAATACATTTTGAATGCATGTGGGTTCCATGTAATTCACATTGTAAACAATGATAAAGAACGGAGGATCTTACAGGTGGCACTTATGCGAGGAAAGATTACTTTGAAGTGATTTCAGATCAATTGCTCTAAAAACCTGTTTGTAATCAGAGCAACATGAGAGGTTTAAGGTACATCATCCAAAAAAAAATAAAAAAATTTCCAAGGAATGTACAATGACACTGGTGTTCGGCATAGATAATCATTAGCCTCATAGGTCCAGTGCAAGACTAAAACAACAAGCATCAGAACTGTGTCTAGGCTGACTGGATTGCATTCGGGGTCAATGAAAAATCTGATGTTATTAAAGAATGTACACCATTTAGAAATGCTAGGCCATCATTATTTTAACTCCTGTCATTTCTGTAGAGTCAGGCGGCATCTTTCGTCGAAGCTTCATAAAACTGATGTCAAAATAGTCAACAGAATCTGAAGTTCAATAATTATCAAAAGTGTTTATTTTTGTAATAAATCTGGCCACCACGTACCAATCAGCAGGGCAGAGCGTAATTTGATTGGTATGTGGTGGCCAGAAAAATCAATATGACTGGTTGCATGGATTCTCGACAAACTTTAACATGTATATGTAACTTGGCAAGAGCAGACTACTGGGTTTGTTTTTCACTGGGGTTTGTTTTTTTTTGTTAGTTGATTCTGTTTGTTCATTTGACATTTTGAGCTTGTTTAACCACTGCAACTCTGACCAGACACTTACAAAGGATGAATAAAGGAACTCGGCTAAAAAAGAAAGCCATTACAATCCATTTCCATTTGTAATAGTTTCCAACACAACAGAAACTGGCTTAATGGTTTTCATCAGGGATTTTTCTAGGTACTGTGAAATATCATTAGAACCCAACAGCTTCTTCTTTCATGAGTAGAACAAAATTTAAATATGCCTTCAGAAACCATTAGGAACAACACAACCATTACAGACCACCCAAAATACATAAAAACATTTTAGGCACCAGTAGAAATCCCTGATGATTTCTAATCTTTTTTTTTTTTTTTTTTTTTGGTTTCTAAGGAATAATGCAGCGAGGGTAAACAAATGATCTCAGCCCTATGTTTTTGACCACATGATATTTTACTGGAATTGAGTAAGAGGGTCTGTACAGATCTGTCCGATGTACATGAGGTCTTCATTAAAAAAAAAAGAAAAGAAAAAAGTCCGGAGTATAATGTACAGTACTGTCCTCCGATGTACAGCGTAACCGTTTGCACACTATATACAGTCAAAATATTTACAAATTTCAGAAGATCGACTTGAGTCTCATTTATGTTGGTTTTTTTTCTCTTTCTTTTATTAAAAAGAAGTCACTGTGGGTCTACTCTTGGGCAATAACTTGATTTTTGGAAATGAGTCTCACACACAAGGGAGAGAGTTTGTGATGTTCGGGAAAAGCCACTCTATTTTAAGACTTGCTGCATAAAGACGTTTTGCAGCATTTCTCATAGCGAGTGATTAAAAACATTTACAAGCTGCTATTCAGTCATGACGTGGTAAGACGCGAATGAAGAACTGTTTGCATATGGGTGGCTTTGTTGCAAGTTATTTTATTTACTTCACTTTCAGGATAGCCACTGCACATTATAGTGATGTCTGGTTTATGTAGGAGGAAGATGTCCAATGTTTGGCTTTGCTGCAATTTTTTTCTTTACTCCAATTTGAAGACATTTCTAAACACTCTATGGCCAAAAGTTTGTGCTCGCATAACCATCACACCCATGTGTGCTTGTTGAACATCCCGTTCCGGATTTATTCTCTTTTCTTCTGGGAAGGCTTTCTATTAGATGTCGGAGCGAGGCTGTGGGAATTTGTGTTCAAGGGCATTAGTGAGGTCAGGCGCTGATGTTGGGAGGAGGCTCCATTTCCAGTTCATCCCAAAGGTGTTCAGTGGGGTTGAGGTCAGGGCTCTGTAGAGGACACGCCAGTTCTTCCACTCCTTTTAAACACACCGTGTCTTCATGGAGCTGCTTTGGATACATAGGCATAGTCATGCCAGTTCCAGTGAAGGATATTTGTAACAACTGTGTGCTTCTAACATTTTGGTGAAGAACCACATACGAGTGTGATGGTCAGGGGTGCACATACTTTTGGCCATGAAGTGTATATCAGTTGGTTATCTTTGTATTTAATGAAAAAAAGCACGGCAAACGTTCACAGGAGTAAAACCTTTCCCAAAATTTCTGCTGAAGACCACAAAGAGCAAGATCGTCAGAGGCAGATGACATAAATGTGTGTGAAATTGAGTCTGTGAGTGTGAGTAAGTGTGAGTGTGAGTACAACTGCTATAAGGACAAGGCCCAAAATAGGCCATGCTTGAAACATATTGCTGTAGAGCTTCTGGGCCACACATCAACATGTGTAGGCGTCAGTCAATACTTTCCCGCGGGTTATTTTTCTAATGGCGACTGTATTTACTTCTTATGGAGGGATTTTGTTTGTCCTTGTTGTTCGTTTAGGCTACTGAGTAAATGTCAGTCGAATTCGGGTGTGGTCACAAACAACAGCTGTGTTGGAGACTCCTGCTGTTAAAAATAATCATTTCGATTATGATTATAGTATTACATGTTTTCTTTTTAAAATTATACTTCGCTGAAGCATAACGCTGTCACGACCTTACGAACAGAATTATTCGAGAACGGGAACGGCCCAAATGTGCCCCATAAACTCGAGCCTCCTCTCAGATAGAACACATGGTGTTATTTTATACTTTAATATCGCTATATTGTGCATTGCATGCCTGTTTGGAATGGCAATACCATGAAGAGGATTCTGGGACTATTATAACATACAGGATTTGTCTCATGACTTAAAAAAAGAGGAAGTTTTCTGACGTCTTTAACTTTCAGTTTGACGCAATCCAGAAGTCATGTGCATTAAAAATGTAGAACAAATGTGACAGCATGGATTGACAAATAAAACTTAATATGATTTCAAAATAACAATAATAATAATAACAATAATAATATTACATTATTACAAACTTGAAGTCCAGTCTCAAGTCCAGTTCAGTTCATTTGCATTTTGCAAATTCTGAGCCACGTCACATTTGAAGGGATTTAAAAAAAAGAAAGAAAAAAAAAAGCACAGTCCTGTACATCTCACTTCGTACAAGCGTTTCTCCAAAAGACAGTAAGACAGTGTTTGTGTGTGCTGCTTTTTAGTTCCAGTTAATGTTACTGTGTTTAAAATGGCTTTTCAGGTTTACAGAGTCCAAACAGAATCTATGCAGCAACTGTTCATGCACAGAAAGTCTTTGTATATTCTTGTATAGAATCCAGCTCTATACACACACACACACACACACACGCACACACACACGCACGCACGCACACGCACGCACGCACGCACACGCACACGCACACAAGCACAGGTGATAAAACAAATGCTAGAATATTTTGGTGATTTTGATTCATTTATCAGACTGAGTTTTCTCTCACGTCACTGACGTGCTGCGGTTCACCCGAGACCTTGTGACGTGTCAGTGTCATGTGCCATCTGCCGATATTTATACAATATAATCTGTGTGATTTACACACCCAAGTATGGGTGACTTGATGTCTTTGTATTTGTCAGTTTAGGTGAAGTATTAAAGTACTGAAAGTATTAATAGAGGTGAGTGAAGGGGTGTGGTCAGCAGGGCGACTTCACAGAGGTGAGTGAGGGGGTGTGGCCAGAAGAAAGGCTAAAAAAATATGATGGGTGTGGCCAGGACTGCAATTTCAGATGCTTCGTAGGTGAGTGAGAGGGCGTGGCCAGGTGGATGACTACAGTGAAGTGGGTGAGGGGGCGTGGCCAGGTGGATGACTACAGTGAGGTGAGTGAGGGGGCGTGGCCAGGTGGAAGACTACACTAAGGTGAGTGAGAGGGCATGGCCAGGTGGATGACTACAGTGAGGTGAGTGAGAGGGCGTGGCCAGGTGGAAGACTACACTAAGGTGAGTGAGAGGGCGTGGCCAGGAGAATGGCTTCAAAGATTTTTGCTTTGGAAAATTACAATTTTAGGATTTAAATTCGATGCCTTTTCACAGGAATGTAACTTATATAAGGTTGTCATTTTTTTTTGTCAATATCAATATATCGTTTTTAATAATAATCTTTCAGAAGCTTGCTTATATTTGAACACTGAGCTTTTTGCAGTTTAAATTGTTTACATGTTAGTATGGTAAATTGCGTATTTATTATACTAAAAAAAATCTCACGGTATCTCGGCACATGAACGGACTGTAGGTTTGTCTCATGGCTTGAGTGTACAGTTTTTGGCTTAGAAGTGGAGAGGGAAAAAAATGTATAATACATTAAAAAAAAAAAAATTTATTTTCTTCTGCTTCAAATTACTTGCCTATTCTTTTTTATTGCAATAATAATAATTCAGCCATTAATATTGCGCATGTTTTTAGAGCTCATCACTGGGTGTTAAATGTACTGATCTGTGATTCACTTCAGATGGATTTCTTTGTTATGATTACATCATTCAGATATGCTGAGGGTAAAGTGATTACTGAGCGGGGAATAATGCCTCGCGCTGTCTCGAATGGAAAATCCTGATCCTGAGTAATAAAAGCTGATTCTCAGTGGATAGTGAAACCAAAGCCCACAATCGTGTGTGTCACGGCTTCTTTTTTTAGCTTCCAGCTGCGATTTCCCATCAGTTGTGCAGTAGTCACACCTAACAAAAAAAAAAAGATTCATTCATATTCCCGTTGGGGGAAAGGGGTAGGAGGGGGTTAATCACTGTCACGAAAGTGGAAACTGGAGTGTGTGTAAATATTCATATAGATCCAGATGTTGACACTATAACAGTAAACATGAACACTTGCTTTTATGTAAAGTTAAAAGTTTCTTCCTAATCTACAAAAATGATGTTACATAATACACATCAATTAATAAAAATCAAATTGTGTATGCAAACTTTTCCAATGTCTACATTTTAGCAGAAACAGACGAGCGGCAGCTTTTACCCCCACCAAGCGTACGGTGGTTACTGTTAAACGCGTTATATACACACACTCCAGTTATCATCACCTTCTAATCATCATTACAATTAACATTATACGTAAAGTGTTATGTTTGACACGTGTAGGCCTGCCTAATCCATTTTTTTGTCTAAAAATTGATTGTGGTTACAGCCACCTGATGTGTATTGTATACGCGTTTGATGGTAGCGAAGTGAAACACACCGATCGATTTCATTACACATTATTAAAAACGCAAAGCATTTACCGCGTCAGCACGTCAGCGCACCTTTCAAGCAATAAAACCAAGTCGAAAGGTTGTTAACGTGAGACGTGACGAAAGGGGCGGGGTTTACAGCTTACCAGTTAACATCAGAGAGTTGTATGCAACTAAAACCATTCCAGATTCACGACGACGGCGTATTTTTGATTGATAGCTGCTAAGAATTCAGCGTGAAAATGCAGAGCTTCCAAGCAACACGCGTAAAGGTTGATAGGTCTGAGCACTAGGGTATTAGACACTTACTTTAACGAGCACCTTTTAACCTTCTACGCAGGTTTAACTCACCAGCATGTGATGTTAGTTTATTAGCATTAGCTTCCTAAAGTGTCAATTCGCAGTCAAATGTGTTTTGATTTCAGTGAGACTGCAGCATAGACGAGTGAGCGATCAGAAGTCAAGCCACTGGACTGAGATGCTAGCATTAGCGTCTGAGTGAGATTCTTTGGAAAGTTAAAGCACCTTTTTGCTCAAGTTCTGATTCTCCTGGGTGCATTTTCTTTCGCATTTTGTATGACATGAAGCTTTAGAAACTATTGTAGCTGGGTGTAAGCATTAGCTCTTGTCACAAGCGTAGTTTCATTAAAAAAAAAACAATGACTTTCTTTTGGAAATAACCTCTTTAAAACCGGCTTTAATGGGCAAATGACTGGGCTGAACTGCTAGCATTAGCTCCTAGATAGCATTAGCGAGTGACAAAGTAAAGCTCATCGTGTTCCTCGCACTTCCTTATTTTTGTTTCTTTTGTCCATGGCATTAACAATGGAGCAGTAATCCCACACATACTGGACTGAGATGAGATTCTAGAGCAAGTTGAGTAATTTCTGTCTTATTTATATGCACTTTCTTTCACGCTTTGTACATAGCATTAACACGGAAGATATAAAACGGGTTTACATGGATGATGCACTGCACTCAGATTTTAGCATCAGTTCCTAGCGCAAGCCTTCCTTCTATGAAAATGACTTTTTGTCAGATTCTAGATCTCATTAGCGCGCTTCATACGTGACGCTCTTGATCGATCGACTGGTTTAACTGGCTGATCTGCTGCAGTGAGGTGCTAGCATTAGCTCCATGAGAAATGTTGAAAAGGTATAGTGTCTGTTCCGGATTTCTGATCTTGCGGACTCGCCTCCTTTTACGCTTTGCACATGACGACGACAAGACAGCGATAAAACCATGAACGTGTCTTTCCCTTCACGTTCCTAAGCGGGTTTAACTGAATGATCCACTGGATTGAGATGTTAGCAACTTTTAGCACGTTCCTGAAAATGTAAAGCGTCTTTTCCTCCAATTCTGCGCCGTTAAGCGAACACGCTTCCTGTCACGCCTTGTAAACGTTAGCAGCGGCCGCTAAACCGAGCTGGCCGTTGGGCGGCGCAGAACACTGCTCCTCTTCCAGCAGGACGCCAGGCTCGGCGTGCGGGATGCTATCGTGGTAGCTGCTAAAGCTGATGTTGTCCTCCTTGAGCTCGATGGTCCAGAACGGCGCGTTGAGCTTGCGGTTGCGGTACTCGCGGTACGTGTACACGGCCCCGACGAAGCCCATGAGCAGCACCAGCAGAACGATGATCACAGCCAGGACGATGACGTTGAACTGCGTCCACGAGACCACGGCGAGCGCCGAGGCCGTGCTGTTGCTGGCCGCAGGGTCTCCCGGGCCAGACTGGAGGGGCGGTGCTTTGCTGAGGCCGATGGAGGCGGGAGAGGAGGTGAAGAGGAGGGACGAAGGAGGTGCAGAGGTGGAGCTGGAGGTCTCGGGGCCTGTGGCGACGGATGTTCTTGGAGGAATCGGGAGAAGCCTCACGTCTGAAAGACAAGAACAATCGTTCATGAGGACATTTTTTAAAATGTGAATAATTACAACTACCGATAGACTGATAGATACTGACTCCAGCATGCTTTTCAAAAGTAAGTGCCCCCCCCAGTGATATCTTTATTTATGAGTAAAAACAGACTCAAAGGCATTTTCATTTTGCGCAGAGAAATATTTATGTTAGGTTTCATATTTATATCAATGGAATAACGCACTTTGGGCCTTGCTGTTAGGGTTAAAAAAAAGTCCATGCCAGGGTGGACTCCAAAGTGGATCATTTTCCTTTTTACAGCCTACAAAAGTGTGTCATTCCACTTGTACCACAGTAATTTGTAAATCATTACAAATGTATTAATGAATAATACGTCACCCTTTTTTTTAACACCCTGGGCAGATCGCCAATCTATTGCAGAGACAAACAACCATTTTCACTCACGTTCACACCTACAAGCAATTTAGAGCACAGATCTCTAGAGAACACGGAGACTCCAAACGGAAATGCGCCAGGTGGCCGGCAGGTTAGAACCCAGGACATTCTCGCTGTGAGGCAACAGCACTAACCACTGCACGACCGTGCTGCCAAAACATTTACACAGTAACATCCGAATAAAATCATCAAAACACTTAGCGCAGCTCTTCATTCGGGTTTTATCGCCAAAAAACCTTCACAGGTTTCATCATAGCTGTTTTTTAGGAACATCTTGAAATACCCTTTTACTGACAGCTGCATAGTTTTCTAAAATATATTACATGGATCAGATTTGTATCTCAGCGTACAATCATATCGTATCAGAATTTGAACATCTATATGTTTCTGAGTAATTTAAATCCTTGTGGTGTTCCTCAAAATGCGAAAAGCGTAATTTACTGCAGTGCTGGTTCTGGATCGGCGCCGTGAGGCCTCAAACCACTTGAGATACTTCAGAAGAAGCACTTGTGAGTTGGAGAACACTGCTTGTCATTGTGTTCCTATAAAAAGCTTCGATACTTCCAAGAAACCCTCTAAATGTTCCAAATAATACATTTCAAAGTTGAATACTCGTGATCTTGTGAGCCGTGACGTTTAGTCCAGATTTTTTTTTCTTGGTATCCGAGAATGATTCTTGATGACTCAGGACAGGACAGGATAGCGAGGTCTCTGCTCCGGCTTTCACATGACTGAATCGAACATGAGGTTGATGATGAAGCCTGATGTTGTAATCTTTTATGCTGTATTTGTCTCAACACGTTTAAGCCATCAATGAGAAACTCTGCTGAACAGACTTTTTTTTTTTTTTTTTTTTACTACAATGAAAAGACTTTACGTAATACATGCTGTAAAATTTGCACGTTTCACATGCTTTCATCAAGAATTTAATGTAAACATATGCACATATACATATATACACAGCCCCCTCCAAAAGTATTGGAACAGGGAGACAAGTTCTTCAGTGTATATACTGTTCCAATACTTACGGAGGAGACTGTAAATATATATATAAATATATATATATTTATGTAAACAAATAAATTTCAATATTTCTTCCTTTCAATATTGTCTTAGTGTCGCTCTTATTCCCAGTACAAGCCTTTTTCACACTTCCTCATTTTCACACCATAATTCGACGATGACGGACTGCGGGACTTCCTGTAATTGTAGACGCAGATGTGGAAAAAAAGGAAAGTCTGAGAATCGAAGTTTTTTCGGTGTCCCAGGGTGGACCCAAAAACAGTCCTACCTCTCTTATCATTTGTTCCCGGTGGCAACCGGAGTCCTGTCTATAGCCAAACCCCCAGTTTGTGGCACTCCTCGCTCTTCCTCATTGACCTGAAGCTTCTCACTGCTCACTACAACCTGTTCCTCGAGTACATTTGATACTAACCACATGCGGCAAGAAACACATTATGAAAAAGAGAGCTGTTATCTCATTTAGAAATACAAAACAACCTCACTATCTTACATCATCTCATTCAAAATCTGATTCCACAATCCTTACCACATCGGCTGATGGTGAACTTTGGTAGGGTAATCCCTAACGTTACCGGCATGTATTTTTCCGTCGATAAAGCGCAAATCAGAAATGGGGTTACCCGTCATGGATGTATTTCCCTTTTTTTTTTTTTTTTCTTAAGGAAAAGGCTTATTGAGCAGGTCAGTGCCACTGTGTGTTCTGTGGAGCGATGTTTACACTCTCCTCATGACAGTTATCATCATCTGCACCTACCTAATGTCAGCAAACATAGAGTGAATTCTGGGTTCGGAACTTCTTGAAGAGAGGTTATGCGATTTAGTAAAAAATTTCAACCATCTATATGATGTTATTTTGCTTTCGACGCTACACCATTTCTGCCTGTTTATTTCTCCTTTGTCGGCACGTGTGCTGTTGCTGAGACGGATGGTCACGAGTGTGTTTGGAGGATTATGAATGCGACAATTACAACCTCCTTGGCAAAGAAGAAAATATGAGAGGAGTAAATGGAAAGACTGGCTTCCAGCCAATACCAATACAAGATGGTGTGACTGACAAGTTAAAGCCTATTAGCAACCATGACAGGCTTATTAAGTCCTCATTGTGTTTAATGAAGAAACATTTTGCATTGTTTTTACACAGAGTCACGCATTATTTAAAAGTAAGTACTGCCTCCTCAGGTTCCATACGCTGACGATACGGAACCTGGGAAAGGACTTATGACTGGAATTATTTTTAAACTGAGCGTGGCTTTGTGTGATTCAGCCCTCAGACATGCTGTCTCCTGGAGACATACTGGATCCTGGTAGGAGGATGGTATTACTGAAAAAAATTCCGTCTCGACATGTTATCACACCTGAATGTCTGCAAACGGTCCGTTTTAGTATAATTTTCCTTTAAAAACCCAGTAGCTGGGGATACAAAACGTTAATTCCAACCATGTGTGCATGTACACTACCGGTCAAAAGTTTGGACACCCCTTCTCTTTTTCATAGGTTTTTCTTTATTTTTTTTGCTTTCTACGTTG
>JAQMYM010000039.1:24570085-24581679 GCA_030014255.1 Parauchenoglanis ngamensis | reverse complement strand
CATTATCCAGTCTCTTTTAAAGTCATACAAATAAAGAAATAATTGAATTAGAAGGTGTGTCCAAACTTTTGACCGGTGGTGTATGTGTTAGCTGCTGTGAGACATCTGATGTCACGGACTAAGCAATAGATTCCACCTCGGAACGACGGCTTCCTCCTGGCGGCAGGAGAGAGAGGATGAGGAGAGTACGACCGTTAATGATTGGACGTTTTGTTGTTGTATGTGAAAAATCAATCAATATTTGTTCGTAATGACGTCATCACTAAGGCATTTTTAATCTGGACCAAATACAGCAATGTGTATTAATCAAGTGGACTGTTATGGTGTAGTCGAGGCTGATATCTGGAACCGGTGCTGAAACGTGTTTGGTCCAACACAGAGCCAGATACGGGTCGTTCAGTTGGCTGAAATGTCATAAATATGGGCGGCCTATGTTCTGGCTACCAGATCTGGATCAGACGTGGACCGTGACACGTTGCCGTATTTGGGTCGAGGGTAAGCAGGTTGTGTGGCCCGCCACTGGGCCAGACTTATTTTGCTCAGTGGGAGGATGATAATTCAAAACAACCTCAGCAGCAAGTGACGGATAACGTCATCTGACTAATGTTTTCCCATTTTCATGAACATGTCATTTCTTGGACATGATCCTGCAACATTTGTTTGCAACCAGTCTGACAATTGAGTCATATTTATTGAGTCATGGTCGCACTGTTGCTTATCATTTCCACTTTCCTTTTTCCTTTTCACTCATCTCTGCTTTCGAATGCTTTCGCAGTGATCAGACCTTTGCCTCTGTTTTGACTTGACGTAACAGCCTGAGTAAGACTGCTGTCAACATTTTGGCTGGAAACCAGTGAACGGACAAATGAACGCTGTCAGCACCTGGCTCTCACTGTTTACTCTTTCCCATTGGTCACTTTTTTATTGCGTTTTAAACACAGCTGCATAGTTTGCTGGATTACAGGAATAGACGGGGAAATCTAACAAAACAAAAGGCCATCATTAAGCCGGCTTCTGTATTAATCATCACATTTCGCATCGAATCGAGCCCTTGGAAAGGTGATTAAAGCCTTTCGGATGTTTAAGATAAGAAAGAGCATTCATTCCTGTAAATGATTACGAAGGAGGCGTCCAAAGATCTTCTCTCGGTGTAGGCATCGACCTAAATTCCTTTTTTATCAAACCGTAAATTTGTAAAAAATATTCATATGATATGAAACTCGAGCACTCTGTTAAACATACAGCAGAATTTAATTAAATGAACAAGTTAGGAAGGTGATAAACTGCCACTCAAACAAGCGGTTGAGTTTGTTCATCAGACCAGAGCAGGCAGAGTGGGTGTGGTCTAATATTCTAATGAGCTCACATGATTGACAGCACTCTGTCTGAGACTCTGCATGAGTCAAAAAACATAATACAGAACACAGAATCAGGACCGAATTCAGGATTAACCTCCCTGTGGCACCTGCTTTTCTTTCCTTTGCTAGTTTGCTGTTGTTAGTTAGTCTGCTGTTATTTATTTTCTGTTACATGCTAGTTTCCTGTCATTTTGTAGTTTACTGCCATCTGACTAATTGACTGTTGTTTGTTAATTTAGACTCATTCAGTAGTTTATTGTCATTTTGCTTATTCCCTAGGTTACTGTCATTAGCTAGTTTCTTGTTATTGACTAGTTCACACACACACACCTCTCAGTGTGCAGTTGTGGGCGAGCGCGTCTCCTGTGTATCCGGAGACACAGAGCTCACAGTGTGTTCCGGACGTGTGGTTGGCACACAGGAGGCAGCGTCCGCTCTCTGGATGGCAGGTCCGAGGCGCTGAGCGTGGATCAGCATTCCCGTTACACTCACAGCGCACACACGTGCCTTCTGATTTATAAAGGCCATCTGCACACACTTCACAGGTGGGCGGGGTGAAGCCTGCCTTACACTCGTCACATGCAGGATGGCCGCTGGAGTCTGGTAATAAAATCACACACACACACACACACATACACACAGATAACAGAAGCAAAGTTTCAGTTGGCAGGTCTTCACAGGAGAGGTACGAGGGTGTGTGCGTGTGTGTGTGTGTGTGTGTGTGTGTGTGTGTGTGTGTGTGTGTGTGTCAGATGTCCCCACAAGGATAGAAGTCTTTGGCAGCTTTGACCGTGTGGGGACATCTGGATTGGCCTTATAAGGAAAACTACCTCTTTTTTTTTCTTCTTTTCTTTCTTTCTTTTTTTTGGTTGTATTAATAATTATGTGAATTATGAAAGTCCTCACAAGGACAGTAACACAGGTGTGTGCGAGTCAGAGGAAAAGTTAAGCCGAGTATATGAGTTGCAGTCCTTTAGTAACATGATAAGCTTCATTTTTTTTCCTTTTGGTTTTTTGTCTTATTAATCAGAAAGCTTAATCGCTGCTATTAGTAAGTGAGAACAGGAAGTAGGTTGTCTCCAGCCATTTCACAACATTAAATGTGACTATAAATAGATAAAAGGTATGACATATTGTACATAACTCTGCAATTGCTGGGAAATTGCTGTGTTATTAGATGAATAAAGCTCTCCAGGGCATGCTGTGATAGGAAACTAATCAGCTTCATGGCGCTAACAGTAACTCCGCTGCCTGGTGATTCACCTTGTAGCTCAGTTTGAGACTAAATCTCATCTTTTTTTCATGCACACTGTGTGTTAATCATACTATAATTGAATACAAATGCAAATAATCTACGTACGATATAAACGTATTAAATCTATTTAACGATTCGGAGTGATAAATCACTCCGACAGTCGCCCACTAAACACACTCCTGTAGGCTATACACCCCCTACAACCTTATTTCCACAATAACCTGATTTTTCAGGTGCTGAATGTTTATACGTTTATGTAAAGTTCCGCTTGTTCTCAGTCATGCTAGTCCGTTTTTAATGCGTAGTTGTCAGGATTTGTTTCGTAATGTTACATCGCATGTAGATTAGTGCAGCAGCTGGCGCAGCCTCTTTTGGGCTTTGTGGTGTAAATGACTTATTTCTTTATATTTTGGAAAATAGGACAGATGATAGAGTTTTTTGTAGGAGTGGATGGGATTGGTGAAAGTTTATGCAGGAGAGGGTGGGATTGGCAATATCTTCTCGAGGAATGGGTGGGATCGGTTGGACTGGGTGGGACTGGGTAAAGATACTGAAGGAGTGGGTGGGACTGGTCATAGTGCTTACAGGGACAGATGGAACTGGTTAAAGTTAGTGTAGGAGTATGTGGGATTGTTCAAATTTTCTGCAGAAGTGGGTGTGATTGGTCAGTTTTTACAGGAACATATGGGATTGTTTAACATTTTTGTTAACGTTGGTGGGCTTGGTGATATTTTACGCAGGAACGGGTGGGATTGTTTTGAGTGGGTGGGACTGGTTAAATGTTCTGGAGGAGTGCGTGGGATTGGTCATAGCTTTTGCAGGAAAAGAAGGGACTGGTTAAAGTTGATCCAGGAGTGGGTGTGATTGGCCAAAGGTTCCACAAGAGTGGGCGGGATTGGTTAAACATTCTTCAGGGGCACATGGGATTGGTCCTTTTTTCCAGTGTACTCAAACCCCAGGTGAATATCCATTCTAGAGCAACACTGGTTTGATCAAGTAGATTAAATTCACATGCCAAAGGAGCCATTGATGGACATTGTAGGGGAGCCAATACTTTGCGCAGAGCAACGGTCTGTAATGCTACACCTACAATGTGATCTGTGGGGTAGTCGAACCTGATTAAACGGCCAGTTAGATTAGATGCAGAATGTACACATTTCGGATCATATTACACGAAGGAAAACGAGAGCGTATCATATTTAAGCTGAATGAGAAACATGCACTCAAACCAAATCCTCTGTTCATTCATGCTGCACCTCATACACAAACTTTACATTTCAGCCACCAGGTGGCGCAGCAGTACTACAGTTACGTTTCTCTCTCTCCACATTTCAGCCTGAGCCAGCTTTACATAAGATATGGTTGAGTGCAAAACTTTGCATCCCCTATGGCTGACAATGTACCTAAATGTTACAATTTATCAGTATTAAAAATACAGCTGAAGTGATAGAAGAGAAGAGAAGAGAAGAGAAGAGAAGAGAAGAGAAGAGAAGAGAAGAAGGTTCTGTGTCTTCATCAACATTAGTGCAGTGACTCTGCTTCATCACCCATTCCATCGCTGATGATTTTCCTCTAACAGCACCACAAGTAAATGTGTTCTATTCCCCACTATACTGCTCGAACCATTGGAATCTATCACTCTCTGTCTGTCTCACCATCTCTGGTCCAACTGTCTCGATGCCTTACTGTTTCTCTGTCTCACTCTCTCTCGGTGTCTCTCTGACCTGCTGTCTCTCTGTATCACTGTCTCACTGCTGTCTCTCACTCTCTCTCTCTCTCTTTTTCCTGCGGTCTCTCTATTTTGCTGACTCATTGTGGCGCTCTCTCTCTCGCTCTCTCTTGCTGTCTCCCTATCCTGCTGTCTCACTGTGTCTCTTTCTTTCGCTGTCTCCCTATCCTGCTGTCTCACTGTGTCTCTTTCTTTCTCTGTCTCCCTATCCTGCTCTCAGTGTGTCTTTCTCTCTCTGACTGTCTCTCTATTCTTCTGTCCCACTATCTCTCTCTCTCTCTGTCTGACTATCCTGCTACTTCATCATGTCTCTCTCTCGCTGTCACTGTCCCGCTGTCTCTCTGTCCCACTGCCTCAATGTGTCTCTCTTGCTGTCTCTCTGTCCCACTGTCTCTCTCTCGCTGTCTTTGTGTCCCACTGTCTCACCTTGTCTCTCTTTTGCTGTTTCTCGGTGTCTTTCTCTCGCTATTTCTATCTATATTTCCCTGTCTTGCTGTCTCATTCTCTCTTGTGCTATTTGACGGTCTCATTGTCTCTCTGTATCAATGTCACTCTGGCTCTCTGTCTGCCTCACTGACCCTCTCTCTGTCTTGCTCTCTCACTTTCTCTCCATCTCACAGTTTTTCTGTCTCGTCTGTGTGGCTCGTCAGATTTTTTGTAAACCTACTCACACACACACACACACACACACACACACACACACACACATTGATTTTCATGATGTAACACAATGAGATTTGGCCCGACAGGCTCCTTAAAATGATCTAGACTGTCTGCACTACGCGCACACACACACACAGACACACACAAACACACACAGACACACACAGACACACACAGACACACACAGACACACACACACACAGACAGACACACAGCTCAGTCTGAGTCAGTTTAAAATATTAATGACACTGGGGAACAGGGTGAGTGGGAAAGCTGGATGATTGACTAACACACACACACACACACACACACACACACACATTTATCTAAGGTTTATTATTCAATTATAGTACTATAGTACATTATTTAATATTAAATCAAATAAAAATACTTTTCTTGACTGAAGGATACAAAAAGAATAAAACTCGAGTGGAAAAACCTCTGTAAATATTATTTTGAATAAATCCTTTAAGATGAAATGATAAAAGATGGAAGAATTCTAACAGCAAAATATAAACAATTTAAACATAAAATAAAATCTTTTTTTTTGATCATGTTTAATTCATACAGTATTTTATTTCACAATCTTCACAATACTTCAAAATCTTATCAGGTTATTTTTATGGATTATTTGATCAATAGAAATTCTGTTAATCCTATTTAATACATTAAAACTATGTATTATTCATTTACACACACACACATATGTATATATACATATGCGTATCATATACGTATGATTTTTATTACATATATTAATAAAAATCATACATATTAAATAAATTAACATAAATTCACACACACACTGAGCTCTGTTCTCATCATGACACTGTGTCGCTCCTCCTCGATTTCCTCCATCAAGCACCGTTACCATGGCAGCCATTCGCTCCAACAGACAGATTCCTGCCAAAGTGTTTGTGGTGGTATCTCCGCCTGCATGTCTACATCCCCCACCTTCATCATCATCATCACCATCATCACCATCAGCTTCCTCCAGACTGTGCTAAACAACTCTCCTCAAACACTCCCACACTCCCCCCCCTCACATACTAAGCACACACTAAGCACACACACTCCCCTCACACACACTCCCCTCACACACACTCCCCTCACACTCTTACACAGTTACAGATTTTTGTTTAAGCCAATCCGTGTCCTCTGTATATTTTCTTATCTGATCTACAGTATCTGTGTGTGAGATGTTCTAGAAACTGATACACAAACACCCACATTCTCCACCCGAGGGCATTAAATCAATGAACACGTGAGTAAGAGTAAAACAGGTCTGGAACTAAAGCCGTTGAATTGCTACCACTTTTTTCCCAGAATTCTTTGCAACGTGTCTTACCGAGGTGGCAGGTGCCCGAAGAGCTGTGGCTCGGACAGGGGCAGGGCACACACTCATCCTTCACACCACCTCCAACACCTGCGGCTCGGTAGTAGTGCGGCACACACTCCTCACAGTTCTGTCCCTGAGTGTTGTCCTGACAGTCCAGACACACACCTGACAGAGAGACAGAAACAGACACGTGAATTAAAAGCATGAATGTAGAAAACAAATGACATATCGATACAGACAAGACGTGAAAAAGTGGAAAATGAATATTTTATGAATATTAGGTCCCACCCACAAAAGACAAACCGTTGTAAGCGACATGATCAACTTGTTACTCTTTCTCATTTGAAAACATTGTTCTTACGCAAACTTCTAGATCTTTCCCTTAATTTTCTTTCGCTAACTTTTTGGGAAATTTCTCTTAAAACTGTGAAACGTTTGCCCATAAAACACGTGTTTTAGGGACGGCTTTTTTTCTATTTTTCCAGTTGTATTTTTCTTTAAGTCCCACAAAAAAAGTAAAATTGGATAGTAAACACTATTTCCTTTTTAAAACCAATAAATAAGGCCCTGCTTTATGATGCTACAGATAGCTTAATAAAGAGTCTAACTTGCATGTGCGAATGGACAAAAACAATATTAAAATGAAATTCTCTGCTATGTTAGAACTTATTCTTGTATATTATTATATCATTAGGTAAAGCATCATAAATGGTATAATTTTGTCTTCTACTCGAGCTGGAGCAAGATTCCGCAAATGTATGTCCTGTTCACAGACACACACACACACACACACACACACACACACACACACACACACACCACACACAATCTCCATTTCCAAGGTGACTTTCGAGCTGTGCTAAATCACGCTGCGGTTGCGGGTTGATCTATTTGCATTGACTCCGCCCTCTGTTTTGCATATTCATTAAGGCAAAACGGAGAGCATGCACTGTTTGGATCATGTGGAAGTAAATCAGGGCCTGAGTGTATGTAAATATGACACGATTGATAACAAGTAAATCATGTGTGCTGAGTTCCTGCCTGACATGCTGAGCCCCAGAGCATTGTGGGAAACTGGTGGAGGAGGGGAAGGGAGGAGGCGGGCAAGGCAAGATTACGAGTGAGGTGGGCAGTAAATCAGAACTGAGCTTCCATCTGCACTCACACACACACAGTGGAGAGAGACAGATGGATGGCTAGATGGACATACACACTCTGCCATGCTGGTATGAACACATATGTAGTTACACGCACACATACTCATGCACACACAGCGCTAACTGAATGTTATTATGATGTTAATTAAGCATTAAATTGGTTCTAAAACGGTTACGCAGTAACGTTACTATAATAACATCCCTGCAACGTTCTAGAAACACTTGCAGTAGTCATTAGTGTCAATTTGTCCAATAATTCTGGCTGTTTTGTCACATCCATCTACCATTTTGTATGTGTGCAATTACTGACTGTGTCTTCCTGTTGCTCTCCCATCTGCTGCGCTGCAGAAAGTATTGGCACCCCGCTACCTTGTCCATCAGTAGTAAAGAACCACCATTAAGCAAATATAATTTGGCTGCTGTTGTTTTTCTTAGATCAGTAATGACCCAGTTATGCTAGTGTGTGTGTGTGTGTGTGTGCTATGCAGCGATCAATGGATAAAAAAAAACCTCCAGCTGGTGGATGATTAACACACGCACACAAAAAAAACCTATCTAGATCTACAGCATGTTGGCTGTGTCTGAGTGCAGTACGTTTATAGCTGGCTTATAGAATAGCACTTGATCCAACACATCATATTTTCTGCATTTTATTTGTTTATAATCATGCTCTGACAGCTGTAATACATGCAAGCAACTTAATGAAACTACAAGATACTAAATTAACCTAATGAAATTGTAACCTGTGCGCAGGAGGTTAGTGATTTTGTCGTGCATTTAATGTGCGACTTCTGAATTGTTGATTTCATAAAATAATGGCGATTAATTTGCTATTACTCTCTCCAGGGCAGGTGCCAATAATGTTGAAATCAGTTGTTAATAAAAGTATTAAAATAAACATATCCAATGTCCCTGTTTATTCGAGGTCAAAGTAGCACTTGCATGTGTTGTTCTTACTGTTATATGAAATGACGCACATTTGCGTGTAGAGTGCCAATAATTCTGGATGGTGTTTGTTATTATTTGTGGTGAGGTTTGAGAGAGGTGGTGTTTTGGGCTCTGACCGGATTGCGGGTGGCAGTAGGTGGAGTGCCCGTTGCACTGACACGGCTGACACCCCGTGCTGCTGAAGTGGAAGAATCCCGGGTGGCAGTCGTCACACTTGGGGCCGTACACTCCCGTCTTACACACACACGTCCCCGAGCTGTGAGAGGAGACACGGGACAACGTCACTATACAGTGTACTCTATACTAGTGTTACTACAACTAATATTACAACTATTAGTAGAATTAGACTTAGTAGAATTACTAACTACTAATACAACTAGTACTACTATTATTACTGCTCCAACTATTACTACTAATAAAATACTACTATTACTATTTCAACTAATACTACAGCTACTATTACTATAGCAACTACTATTACCATCACTACAACTACAACAACTACTATTACTACTTCAACTATAACAGCTACTACTAGTAGAATTATTATTACTACAACAGCAATTAGTCTGTTTTTATGTTTGCACATGTAATAAATCACTGCACCTGTTGTCTGATTTTCCTAGCAAAATATAAAGAAATGAGGGGTGGGAGGGGTGTCAAGACTTTTGCACAGTACTGTATATATATTTCCATTTTATTTCATACTGTTCTTGTTTTTTCTTCATTACGTTACTGATGTAAGATGATTTTAACCACCTGGTGAACCAAGGATAAAAAAAGGATCCATTTTACTGTCCATTACATAACCAATCCCATTGACTTACACAACACACACACACACACACACACACACACACACGGTGCAATAACAACAGAGCAGATCACTAAATCAAACATTCCAGAGAACACACACTTATAATACAATACGTTCTACACGCCATCTATCGACTCCACTGCCGAGGAAGATTTATTTTGACATGGTAATTAAACATGTACATTCGATCTCAATCAACACTCCTGAACTACAAGTTTCATTCTCACGTCCTGTCTCGTATAAAACACTCTGGCAGGGTGGAAATTCCTGTAGAGCCTCAGGTCCAGGAAATGAGAAAATCACTGCTGACCCATCTATCTTCCATGAAGTGATTCGGAGAAATCAGATCCGAGATCACATGACACAGGAAGAGCGCCGTTCCCCCGGCGGGTGTCTCATCAATCACACCCAACGCTGAACCGTACAGACTTTAAACGATTTTATCCACAAGCTACACAGAAGAAACCTTTGGCTCTTTGTTGTAATAAGTACTACATTGGATTTTTTTTTTTTTTTTTACAATTAGCAACCTACAATAACATTATTTCAAATTTACCGTGCAGCCATGAAAGATCAGGTTCACCCCAGGCTTGAACGATAGAACAGCATTATCGTCCCGACTTTATACCATGTTGCCACGGTATCCAATGATGTGTATGTCTGATTATATTATATTACCAGCCCTGCTAACCGTTACGCATTTCACGTAGAAGCTTCGCAAATAATATCGCACACTCTTACGAGATACACTTCGTTCACACTTATCACTTTTTGTTGAAAGATGCCGTAAGTCTGGAAGGATCTGCGCATATTAACCAATACTTCCTGGAAGCCCCGCCCCCTTTCCTCAATCCACAATCGTCTTCTCTTTCTGTCATGTTTTGAATTTCATTAACGTGGAATAAAGTCGATAAGTGTATGTTCAGCTTAACTAACATTACATGAGTATATTTTTCTACTTCAGTTGACTGTCCAAAAAATGTAATCATGGAAAAATGAATATCGCACAAGTGCCACGTATTCAGACTCGGGTTACGCACACGCTTAAAGCTGATTTTCAGGGCTCTTGATTCATGTCAGGCAAATGACTGCATGTAGTTGTTTCATCCCTTCATCTTCTGAATTCCTCCACCTGTTTATCCCCCCATCCTCTTTATCTCTACATCCACCTGATTCTTATATCTTCTCATCCCTCCATCCTCTTTATTGTTCCATCCTCCTGATCCCTGTATCCTTATCTTTCTTCCATCCTTTCATCAGGGTTTGTGAGATTTTATTGGCCTCAAGTGACCTTCCATTGCATGCGTGCAAGTGTGTGTGTGTGTGCGCGGGTGTGTGCGTTTAAAGCAGCCTTGTTCCAGACTGCTAACCCACACTGACGTGCACACACACATACCAAACCTCAATGCAGTCTATGTCTCTCATTTTTAATTCAGCAAGCTGCAGACGAGTGAATGGGAAGAGCATGACTCACATCTGGGGCCACGCACAGACACACACACACACACACACACAAACACGCACATACACAATGTTAATTAATAACACATCACATTTACGAGACACACTTTATATTTAGTCAAAACATTTTAGCCAAATAGTCCAATGCTTTTATTCAGATACATTCATTTTACTGTTCAGTTAGCACGGAAGAGAGAAATAACCAGGACAAGCAAAAAGAGAAAAGGATGGAGGGATGAAGAGGACAGAAGAAAGATAGATAATGATAAATAGAGATAAAGAAAGGCAGACAGCTATGAAGGGTGAAGAAGTCAAAATAATGAACTGATAAAGAGGATGGAGGGATGAGAATGGAGGGGTAAAGAAGAATGAAATATGTAAAGGATGGAGAAAAGGAGGGATGAAATGAGAGAGGAATGACTAGAAAAGAAGATGATAAATAATAGCGATAAAAAGGTGAAGAGGGTAGATAGATAAATAAGAAAGGAGGGAAGGTGCGGACAGCGGGCTGATGAGGATGGAGGGATGAAGAACATAAGGGGATGAGGAAGAAAGGAGAGAAGGTATGGATGGAAAGATGAAGAAGATCAAACAACGAGCAATGAGGAATAAGAAAGGGAAGGTGTGGATGGAGGAAAAGGAAGAAAAAAGGAACAGTGTGGATGGAGAGATGAGGAAGATGGAGAGATGAGGAAGAAAGACAGTATGACAAGAGGAGGGCTTTCCATCGAACAAAGGCTGGTTTTTTTTCTAAATCACTTTCTCTTTAAATGATTGGCTGGCTTATAAAATATGGATAACACACACACACACACACACACACACACACACACACACACACAGAGAGAGAGAGAGAGAGAGAGATGC
>JAQMYM010000039.1:24555791-24563291 GCA_030014255.1 Parauchenoglanis ngamensis | reverse complement strand
TGGAGCCCTGTGTATCCCGCCATACACACACACTGTCCCGTGTCACGGTCACACTCGTCCGGGTCCAACACGCCCTCCGTGCTGCAGTTACACACCAGCTCTGTGTGTGTGTGTGTGTGTGTGTGTGTGTGTGTGTGTTAGAAACAGAGGGAGAAAAGAATTTTTTTTAAAGAAAGACAGAAACATGACATTTTTAAGTAGATATTTATGTAATGTAAAAAAAATAATAATAATAATAATAATAATAATAATAATAATAATACAGGTGATGAGTTAGACATATTATTCATTTATTATTTTTAGTATTCATTTATTTAATTTTAATTTATTTTACTTATTTAGTTTTTTAAACATCATGTAAATCGGCATTCAATTAAAATGAGATTTCTGCCTTTTGTTTGATATTTGTTTTTTAATATTTAGCTTTTTACTCTAGTCTCTGTTTACTGAATTATATTAAAATTATTTTTTAAAAAGTTTTTGTATTTCTTACTTGAAATCCCATATTTCAAAATTGTAAAAAAAAATAAATAAATAAATAAAAAATAAAAAGATTACACTGGGGGAAAAAAGATAAAAACTGGGTAACATGTTGACTAAACGACGGATACTGTGATTTGAAACTTTTTATAATTTTTTATTTGCAGATAAGTTTGCTTCTTTCTAGAAATAAATTCTCAAAACGACCACAATTATCTACCAAAAAATGTTTAAATAAACAAAAAAATTTTAAATAGAAATTTAGCTTTAAATATCCTTTAGTGGTCATGTATACATTTCATTCATCTCTTAATCAGTATTAAGTTAATATTGGTATTAGATTACACTGAACATATTTTTATTCATTAAACCTAATTTTTTATTTGATTGTTCGATTTTAGGAATTGGGTTAATTACCTAATATTGAGTATAAAATGTTATACATCAGCTTATAGAATATGTGCGATAATCGGCACATTTCAACTCGCAATAAAAATCTTAAGTGGTGCTAAGAACAAAAAAGGGCAGCTTAATCACAGTTTTGTGTTTCCTAATTCTCAATCAGCTGCATATTTCCCATAATGCACTTCATCCTGTGATAGCATGTGGCATGAAAGGGCACCTGCTGAACAAAACATCATTTATATGCGCCGCTGCACACACACACATTCACACACACATGCACACAGGCACACGCACATGCACACACACACACATACACACACAGAGGTGGAGATTGTCTGTATAAACACCTCCGGGTCCTAAGGGGGGTCATGGAGAGCCCGGTTAAGCCTCTTACAGCTCTCCGTCTGACGGCTTACACACACGTCTGTGTAAATGAGGAGGAGTGCAGGGATTCTGCGATAGTAATGAGGGGAAAAAAGAAAGAAAACCTGGTAGCATGACGATGTGAGTTTTAGGAGGCGTATTAGCAGCCAATGTAATTTTGTTCTGACGCAAATACAATAATTTATAAAGGATTTTGCAATCGAGCGGTGAGAAAACAGTTAACAATTATTACATAATCCTCTCATTCTGATCATCTGAGGTGATCGTGATTATGTGAGGTTAGATCCCACTATCACGTTCCCATAGAAACAAATTCAGTCACGTTAACATGACGCTCATTCTCAATTCACTTCCCTGAACCTTTGTACTTTATTCATTATTAGTCAATCAAAGGCTTTGATCTGCGAACTCTTTCATCCTGAAACATTATGTCCTGAGCTGTAACACATACACTCTCACATTATTTAGTACATTAGGTTTCTGCTACAGGAAAACTGATCACTTTTATTCATTAGCCTTGCTGTGCATTTCATTTTTACATTTAAAAGACAAACAAATTTAATTATAGTGTTGAGACACTGTTGTGTTTGTGTGTTATTACGCCAGTTATGCTCGTATTATAAATAAAGTCAACAAAATTACAATTTAACTGTAAATTGCAATTACACAACAAACATTTTATAATTGTGACTGTGATGAATATCAATATTACGATAAAGGTTTTTTCTGAAAGTAACCAGTAAGGTGTTCCGTCACCTCAGCTACCTGCCTCTGACACAGAACTACATCACGAACTACAGTTCCCAGCTGTCTTGGCTGCTAAAGTCTGCACCACGCACCTCACAGTCCCCTGAGAATTGATATTGAGTATTGATTGGTTTCACCTGTTTTGAGTTTATGTTCATCAGTTCACTGCTTATTGAAGGACTTTAGTTTTTTTTAATCATTGTGAAGTACTGTTCCGTGTCACCGTTCACGCCAAGCCTTTTCTCATGTTCATCTTACTCAGGTTAGGACTCTGGTTTACTTTGACCACGCCTCTTATCTAGGCTTTGAAGTCTCTGTGTTGCCTAGTTTTTTTTAATCATCGCCTGTTTTTGGACTTTGCTTTACTCTATATTTGTTTAATAAAAAGCTCCTTTTGCTTTTATATCCACCGTTTGCCTGCTTACCCGACATACAGTAGCAAGTAAAGTAACAAATAGCTGAAATGAAATAGCTAAAAGTAAAAGGTAACAAGAAAAGTAAACTAACATGAATTAAGAATTAGCTAGGTAACAACTAAAGCTACACGCTGAGTAACAAGTAGCTAAAAGTACCAAGTAACAAGTAAAGTACAAAGTTAAGTAATAAGTAAAGTAAGAAGTAAAGTAATATGTAATGAGTAAAGTAAAAAGTAAAGTAACAGGTAAAGCAAGAAGTAAGAAGTAAAGTAATAAGTAAAGTAACAAGTAATGAGTAAAGTAAGAAGTAAACTAAGAATTAAAGAAAGAAGCAGAGTAAGAGTAAAGAGAAATTAACACATACACAGTATTTGTACCGAATTTGTTTCTTTTCCCCTCCTTTCTGTATATTTTTTATAGATGTACTGTACAATAAAATTATCCCTCCTATTTTTTTTTTGGAAACATAAACTTAAAGATAAGTGTATCAAGATGCTGAAAAGATGCAGCAATTAATGGGATATGATGTTTCCGAAAGTGTAAAAAGTTCACATTTTTTCTTTTCATCCAGAATAATAGGTGTTCTTGGTGTTATGTTGCTGCTGGATGTTGATGATGATGATGATGAAGATGGAGCTGCATCTCAGAGTCACCTGAGGAATACAACAGTCGTCTCACCTGTATGCTTCAACAGCATCTATAGACGTGTTTCTAACTACATCACACCACCGTTTCAAGCTTTTTAACAGGGTCAGGGTTCAACCGTGGCTCTCCGACACTCCTGCGATTTCAACTTCTGGCCATTAAGTGGAATGTGTGTTGTGCACGAGATTCTGAAATGACAACGACCCGAGACGCCCATTGTAGAGATATAGTCTGAAATTCTCTGAGATTTCTTAACAAAGGAAGGTGAGAAGCCCTATCGTTTTTTTATTAGTCCTGGCAAACAGGACCCATGCTGTCTTCGAGCTCATATCTGGGTCAGACTCACTGTAGTGTAAAATCCAATGTGTAACACATCAATTCCACTGATGGTCCAGAAAAGTGGAGAAGGATTAAAGTGTTAAAATTAAGGTGGTAGTTCTAAGCAAAACAGCCTCATAGCTCCAGGGCAAAAGAAAACAAGGCAACTCCAGAAATCAAGCATGATAGATGATCTCATTTTTTAATTTTCGACACAAGTCTGGTGAGTAATCAGGTTTTATTTGAGCCACGTTGTGATTCTGTATCTGTATACAGTTGAAACATGACGAAAGTGCCACTATTTTGTGTAAACCGGAGGACTGTTTCCCTTGTCAGCACGTCACGTTGACACCTGATACCAGAAACCTGACAGGTATCCATCTTTCTGCGACCTTTCATATAAATCATATAAGAAATCCCAATAAGGTACGTTAGATCTTCTGTTCTGTTCCCATTTCCATATGAAACCATCTGAAGTGTCCAGGGAAAGTTAGGATGTGAGGTTTGGCGCTTTTCCAGAAGGCGTTAACAAAAGGCGGCTTATGCAAGCCCAGCCTTTTGTCTCCGTACCCTGACCTCATGCTATAGGCACAACAGCTGCAGTCACGGTCGTGGTGTTACGTGAAGATCCGTGGCCGCTTGTTGTTTTTTTTTTAGGAAGAACCCTCATGACCAGGGTTTATCTGGACGAAAGATGAAGCCTTGACAGGACCAGGTTACTGTGAACCACCAGATCCTGATAAGAACTATACAAGTTTTCACTACGAGCATACGTTAAAGGAGCGGTTCAGCAAACGTGAACAGTTTTCCAAGACGTGCTCGCTTTAATGGTTTTGCGTTAGAGCTTGTAACGGACGCGTGATCATTTTGCTAATATGGATCGTCTTCTAGTGACAAGACGTGATGTGACGTTTTGTCTTTTCTTTTCTTTTCCCACAGAGATTATGGCTTCTGATTTATTACTTTTTCCACAAAGGTTAGAACATGTTTAAATCCTGTCATCCTGTCACAATAAAACCTCTAATCCCTGATACTTGACGACACGCTCTTTGTTTTCTAAATGAAACAGGGATTCTCGACTACCTCGACCAGCTGCAAGGTTAGGGTTGGTAGCTGACAATGTTTATCTCACCGAGAAAATCTTTATCGCTGTAAATCATTCAAAAAGGGGAACTTTATTAGCATCCAGATTTCAGCAGCAGTTCCTCCTTTACGTGACACCATCAAGTGCATTAAAAAATAAAAAAAAATAAAAAAAGAAGAACGGGATTCCAGTTGCCCAAAATGGCCGCCTTCCTTTAGGTTGCAGTGTTTATCTACATGAGGTTTTGTTCGTGTTTATAGAAGAAACTGAACAAATTGTAAAGAACCGGATGAATATTTTATTTGACATTGACTTCTATTATTTGTTGCATTAATAATGTAAAAAAAAGCAAACTTTAGCCATCAAATATGGCTGATCAACAGCTTTTGGGGAAAAACAAAACAACAAAACTGTAGACTGCAGATCATAAATGTGTAAATGTGATTAGAGGACAGACCGGATCGTTTAGAATAAGAATAAGTGCACTGTGCAAAATATAAAGCACAAATAATCACCAAGAATCCAGACTTGAGTGCCGTTACTGCTTTATGATGCGATTTACAAGTGATTTAGGCTGTAAGAAAGTGCTTTAAAACTCTGTCTCATGCTCTTATAGGAAAATAATCAACTATAAGATGATGTAATGAAGTGGACTCACTGTAATAACTCTGAAGTCCGTTATTTTCCAATTGTTGTAATGTTCTATTCCTCTTATACTACAGCAAATTGTCCACAATTACGCTTGTATTTATTAAAGAATGACATTTTGTACTTCTCTGTCTTGTTCTCAGCAGCAATAAACAGTCGGTCCTTCAACGGCCTCTCTTTCTTTCTCTCGGACAATAAAAAGCGCAGTTTGTCACTTTACCGAGAAACCGCAACAAGCATAAACTCCTCCTCAGTCCTGAAGATGTCAGAAAACTTAAACGTGACAGCTTTGGATGTTAAAACGCTGATAGTGGAGACTCCTTCCATTTACATCAGACAAATTTTTCTCCTTACCGAAAACTCAAGACCTTTTTTTTGTGAATGAGCCACTGTGAATATTTCACCATAAATAAATGGCGTGACGTTTTCATGATATCATCGCACGTGTGTTCGGATATGGGATATCTCCTGGTGGAAATAAATAATAAAATATTATTAGCTGCATGCATACAAGCAAACCACATGATCAAAGGAATCACTTCATCGGTGGACGTCCGGGTTTGGCATTAGAGCATGGGATCAAACTGTGCTGGGCCCTAAAACCAGACACGTCTCGCATTGATTTAATGTCTGCAGTTATTTTGCGGTGCTAAACATGCATGTGAAGCAGACGGTGATGCAGCGCAATAAAAATAAATCCGTCTCCTTGGTTTGTCTGATAATAAAAGCAGCGGTGGCTGGAGGGCAAGGACACAAGGCGTATAGGACACTCTGAGAAGGAAAAAAAAAGCACTTTCCTGGTCACTGGGGTGGCATTTATTGTAGTTTCTTTTTGTAGGTATTGTCAGCAGGAGTTGGTTTTTAGAGAAATATACCAATGGTGTCACCACAGAGACAAGGAATTGTATTACAGGAATACATCTAAGTTGCTGTGGGTGGGAATGGGTAGACCTCAGGTACTCATCAGACTCACCTTGGGAATTGTCTGAGGTTGTGATAAGCCCCGTGTCCTGAGCTTTATCAGACAGGCGTCTTTGTGCGAGCAGACGCGCAGCTCTGGGTTTATGGAGCTCCAGGAGCGCAGCATCCTCCCCCAGACGCGCCAGGGATGGGGTGCTGCCGGGCTGGCTCGAGGGTGGCTCGATGGTGGTGTCTGTTTGCGCATGATCTGCGGACAGCACGGTGGGCGCAGGAGTCAGGCCGGTGAACGATGCGCCGACGCGCAGGCTGGACTGAGGATTTGCGTCACCTGAGCTTAGGATCTGGCGAGGTTTCCTCACCGCATCGTGCGCGCAGCAGGACCACCCGAGGCACACAAGCGCCATGAGTGAGACGGCAGGAGACGCGGACATCATCATCATCACCATCATGAGCATCTCTCTCTCTTTCTCTTTCCCTCTCCCTCCCTATCAAACCTTCTCCTCAAACAACAACGGCGCCGAGATCGGATTCCGTCCACCAATTTCCATTGGGTTCTTTAAAAATATATCTGTAATAAATAACATTTCACAGCATGCACGCCAAACCGCACACTCCTACTCCATTACATCCTAAAAAAAATATATACCCCCCCTTTATCTCCAATAGCTATAAATCCAGGGCGCAAGGTGTTTGTCGACGCATATTAACCACAGTGCTCAACCGACAAGCAGGCGTGTCAGCCAATCACACAACGCGCGCCTGAGACTCTGGCCAATCAGAAAGCAGGGCGGGACTAACGCTGCGTTAGAACCCTCCCTTGCGCTGCAGAATCGGGAACCGTTTGTCCAATCAGAGCGAGAAGAACGCTCAGCGCGGTGTGACTCTTCTCTGCGCTGACTAATCTGATTGGTCAACACAAAAAAGACGGCGTTGTGCGTATTAAAAGGCCAAACCGCTTTCATCTGTCGACTGTTGTGCATAAAATAAAAGGGTTTCGGTGCGATTTAAAGTCAAAATGTTTGTTTGCTAGATAAACAATAGACTAAAATGCAGGCAGCTCCCTGAAAATATGCAAAAATAAGATCAACACGCCGTGCAAGGGGGGATATTCAGAACGTAAACATGTGGAAAAGTGTAGTTTTATTTCAACACAAAATGTTTCCCCTTTATGTAAGGCAAAACGCGATGGTTTTGAAATAATTGTTTCCGTTTCCATGGTTACCGACAACAACAAACCGCACGCAGGTGAAGTGAGTCGTCAGTGCAGCCACAGACGGTGGAGGTGACGTCAGCCCCACAGCCTTCTCAAAATGCCCAACTTTTGCTAAAACCTTATTCTTTTGTTATTTGCCCAGAAAATGAACCCTAGACCACATTAAATTAATGTTCAACTAAACAGTGAAATATTAGGAGTAGCCTAAGCTTTGCCTTATTTACTGTAAGTAACAGGAG
>JAQMYM010000039.1:24533738-24547216 GCA_030014255.1 Parauchenoglanis ngamensis | reverse complement strand
TCCCTCTGTGTCTCTGTCTCTCTCTCTCCCTCTGTTTCTTTCTCTCTCCCTCTGTCTCTTTCTCTCCCTCTGTCTCTCTCCCTCTGTGTCTCTCTCTCTCCCTCTGTGTGTCTCTCTCTCCCTCTGTCTCTCTCCCTCTGTGTCTCTCTCTCTCCCTCTGTCTCTCTCCCTCTCCCTCTGTCTCTCTCTCTCCCTCTCCCTCTCTCATACTCTTTTACAGAGCATTAAACAGTAAAGAAAACAACGTGCGCAGGAAGAGACAGAGTGGCGTTTGTATCGACTTACTTAGACGCTTACTTACTCACTTACTTGCTATGCTTCCTTCTTTACGTGCTTACTCGCGTTCTTGCTTGCTTGCTTGCATGCGTACGTGCTTACTTCTGCACTTACATTGTATACTTATTGACTGACCGCCTGACTTACTCACTTGCTAACTTACTTTCATTTTTGCTTCCTTATTTACTTACTCATTTCATTTCTAACTTCTTTTTTCACGCTCCTTGCTCACTTAAGCTCTTGCCTACCTGCTTGCTTACTTATTTGCTTATTTAAGCTCTTCCTTCTTTACTCATGTGCTCTCTTATTTATTTAAATTCTGGCTATGCGATATGTAAAAAGGGAGAAAAGCACGTCACGGTTCAGGTCTAAAGTGTGCAGAATCTGCCTCTGAAGACGGAGCTGTATTAAGAGTTCATTATATGGAGCGTCATTATCCGGAGGAATTTATTCCATGGCGGCGATGACCGCTTGTTAAGATTGTACTGAGATGCAGAAATGTTTTTTCCTAATCAGATAACTTTCATAAGAGAGTGTGGAGCTCGCGTGAGCTCATTTTGCTTCTCTGCTACGGAAGAGATCAGGTCATGAGTATAATCGTAGGTCGATAAAGACGAGGTTTTTTTTTCCTCATCTCAGTCTCATTCTACTCAACCATTTATCCTTTTGTTTTCTCCCTGTGTTTTTTGTCCTCCCTCCTTCCCTTCCATCCTACCTGTGGACCCACATCCTCTTCTGCCTTCTCCTGCGTCCTCTCTCTCTTTCTCTCTCTCTCTCTCTCTTTCTCTCTCTCTGTGTGTGTGTGTGTGTGTGTGTGTGTGCGTGTGTGTGTGTGCGCATGTGTGTGTTGACACTTCACCCCCCCCCTCCCGACCCTAGGCTACGCTGAACAGCTTCGCCTAATGCAGAAGACGAAGGAGAAGCTTGAGATTGCATTAGAGAAGCATCAGGATTGTACGTACCTGTTCTTTTCCTCCCTCCGTCCCTCTATCCATCCATCCGTCACTCATTTACTCTCCATTGCATTTGTGTTCATGCCTCACCTCACCTCACCTCACCCAACACCCCCCCTTCCTCCCCCTGATCTGGGATCAGTCCTGCTGCTTTCCTGCTTTACTCCGTTTAACAGAAACAGACGTGAGATCTAGTTCTCTCTATCCTTAATCATCAACTTTTAATTTATCATCATAAACCACAACTCCTTTCTCGCTTACATTTTCCTTCGTGGCAGCATCTAACCCTCTAAATGCCTCTGAATTTTGCTTTTCTTTCTCTGGACCCTGTTCAGTGTCACGTTTTTGCTAGATCGTGTGTCGTGTCTTTTCCCCCTTCACTCAGCGTCCATGCGGAAGCTCCAGGAGCAGAACGAAAACTTCCAGGCCAGCAGAGCCAAGATGGCAGAAGGCATGGCCTTAGCACTGGAGAAGAAGGATCAGGTGGAGGAATTCATCTGATTCTAATAAATCCACATTCCAGCGTGTTCCAGCCCTGGACTAACTGGGTTTTACGTGTGTGTGTGTGTGTGTGTGTGTGTGTGTTTCTGTTTCTGTAGGAATGGATGGAGAAGATGGCCGCTTTGGAGAAGGTAGAGCGCTTCATTACTGACTCTCGGATTGTACGAAGCAGGAAGACGCGTTTTTTCATTGTTTGTTTTTATGGACTTGTAATTACTTGCGTACTTACTTACTTTAGTCCTTTTTACTTACTTCCTTGCCTACTTTAGTGCTTGCTTGCTTGCTTCCTTAGTTATTTATTTACTTTCTTACGTTCTTGCATACTTCTGTACTCACTTGCCTGCTTGCTTACTTGCTTTCGTAAGTACTTATTTACTTGTGTACTAAATCACTTGTTTCCTTGCATGCTTACTTATTTAATTACTTATTGCTTATTAATCTACTTACTTCAGTGCTTGCTTGCTTTTATACTACATAGTTACTTACTTTCTTCCTTAGTTGTTTTCTTATTTATTTGCTTGTTTACTTTCTCACAGTTTCGCTGTTAATCCACAGAGCAGTCGATATGTTCAGGCATTATCTTGAACGAGCCTCTGTGTGTGTGTGTGTGTGTGTGTGTGTGTGTGTGTGTGTGTGTGCATATTTCAGGAGAAGTCATCGTTATCGGCTCGTCTGGATCAGAGTCTGGGTCTGTTCCAGAAGAGAGACGAGCAGGACGAGCTCGAGGGCTTCCAAATGCAGGAACTGGCCAAAGTCAAGCACATGGTCAGACGTCCTTGTGTGATCCTCGTCACGTGACCTGATAGATGTACCCTCATGTGTAACGCGACACTGAGAGAGAGTGTGTGTGTGTGTGTGTGTGTGTGTGCTGTAGCTGTTGCGTAAGGAGGAGCAGTTGAGTCAGAGGGAGCGAGAGCTGAAGCTGAGAGGAGAGGAGCTGAACGCGGCCCGTCTGGCGCTCGATCGCACTCAGGATAAACTGTACGAGCTCGGGGAGGAGCACGAGGAGACCCGCAGCATCAACGCGCAGCTCCGAGCTCACAGGTACCTGCCGCACAGCAGCGACCTGACTTTAATCTCATGTAGCTGTACAGAACTAAACACCGTGGAAACTAGTGCGTGTTTTTATCTTTACTGTTCAGAAGGAACTAGCCTTCCTTTACTATTACTGAAAAACAGTCCCTAGAACTTTTCTGTCATCTTTACCGTACAGTTTGACCCTCTCATATGTAGCGTACAGACATTGCAGGGAAATCTAAGATGAAAATCACTTCCTCTTGAATTTAAAAATAAATAATGCTCCCAGTTTCTGTTGCTCCCAAGACCATGCGCCGTCTCCACGCGTCCTTTCTGACGTTCTTCAACAAACACTTATAAAAAAAAAAAAAAAGATCTTTGTCCTAGATTCACATAAACTCATAAATTCAATATGCATGAATTCTAATTTTGCATTTATTTTTGTGTTTACAGAGACAAGCTGCTGAGTGAGAAGGAGGAAGCTGAGAGGAGGATCTGCAGTCTGGAGGCCAGAGAGGAGGAGCTGCAGCAGCTCATCCGACAGGTCTCTGAGGATTTCCAGAAGGTAAACACACGGACACGCACGCGGACGGAAGGAAAAGGGAGACGCTGGCGCAATTCGGTTAACACATAGCAAAAGATTTCACCCAGAAGACGACGAGCTTCCTTTTGACTCAGGGTTTCTGCCTCAGCTCTGGATGTTGCGTTACGGATTTAAAGCTACGTCTGGGTTTCCTGTGTAGCTGATAATAAATGTAAGCAGCGATTGACGGGGCCCAAGTACGGGCGCAGCGGTTACTGTTTCAACAGCCAGCATTAGCGCGTGGATGTGTTTACACTGTAGCCACATCACTGAACATCCATGTGAACTTTAATTATTCCACACTTCCTGATTACATGATGCAAGACATATTAATCCAGCTCATGTGGACGTGCTCTCATCGCAGTGTGATTCTGTTCCAGGCTCAGAGTGACGCAAGATCTTTACAGAAGTCCATGGAGTCTCTACAGTCGGAACACGACGAGCTGAAACTGCGACACGAACAGCACAAGGGCAAGGTGTGTTCCCGTCAGGGCCGAGCGAGAACCGGTCACGGTTCTGAAAGACGTCGCCGATACCCAGTCTCGAAATCAGGCACAAAGAAATAAAATAAGCTGCATCAGATATCGGAGAAAACGTATCGGACATCGGATCAGTTATACTTTGTATACTTTGTTTATTTAACAATTAAAAGGAGAACGTTTTTATAAATATGTAAAAAAAAAAAAGAAAAAAAGTAACTTTTATTATTTTAAATATTAAGTACAAAAATTAGTTTAGAAAAATTTTTTTTATAAAAAGTTCAAAAGTATCATCTGCATTCCATATTAGGAAGAACTTTTGGATTTAAAACGATTTGCATTTTTTAAAACAAATAATGCATGCATGTGACTTATAAATGTGGACTCGGTGTGCGATTGGTCAGGCTGCTGTGACGGAGGAGGAGCGAGCGCGGCTGCTGGCCGACCTGCAGGAGAAAGCTCTCTCTCTGGAACGCAGGCTGGAGGCCAACCTGTCTCAGGACGAACATCTACAGGAGATGCTCAAGGAGGTGAGGAGAACTAACACACACACACACATGCTCAGTGCAGAACTCATCAGCGTGCGTGTGTTGTGTGTAGAAATCGTTATTGGAGCAGAGGTTAGAGGAGACCAGAGGAGAGCTCCTGGAGGAACGAACCAATCACACGACAGCAGTGAGCTCGCTGGAGGCACAGGTACTCCTCCAACACCTTCACAGTACAACATTTAGACAACATTATCATGCATGATAACTTCATGTCGCTGATTGTGGGTCAGATTTCCAGGCTGAACACTAACGTCTCCGAGCTCCAGACGCTGCTGAGACACAAAGACGACTCGTCCCGGTCCTACAGAGAGCGAACAGACGCACAGGTGAGAGATCTCCACTGCACATCATCTACAGAGTGTTCTGAGAGTTCGTGCAGTGACCCTGTGTGTGTGTGTGGGGCTCAGATAGCTGATCTGGAGCAGAGGCTGCGCGACTCCGCTGAGAGGCTGAAGAGTTTGGAGGAGCAGTTGGAGGAGAAAGAGACGCACCGAGAAAAACTGGTACACACTGAACTGACATCATGATGCTAGCGGTCCGATAAAATGCTCAGATTCTGACATCTAACATTCGATACGGCGACCTGCGCAGTTAATACTGATTAATGCCTTGTTATAATATTAACCCAATACACATAAAATAAATCAAATTATAAATCATTTTTCAGGTGAGGAAAAACAACCTGGAAGTGCTTTTCTGAAGTGAATCAAAACTCGGTCTTTTTTCGCTGCCCGTAGCTAACGTAGCCAGCTAATCCTTCACGTAAAAGAAACTTGCTAATGTTATAAAGATGTCTTCGTAGCCTCAGTGCATGAACACATGGCTGATGTTTAAACCGGAGAAACGTGAACACAGAGAAATGAAATGTTCTGTAGATTTTAGGCTTTGATGAGTACCAAAAGTACCGAACCAGAGGATCCTTAATGCTCAGGAAGTAGCAGATAATGTGTAATCAGGGTTACATAGGAAAAAAATATGTTTGACATATGTTTTGTGGAATGTTCTGACATGATGTCATCAATATGCGCCACTCGTCGATTCAGAAAAAATTCTACTCTTTATACACACATGCATTTTTTTGCAAAGCCGTGCTGGGAGTGACCTTTGACCTTTGATCCTTTAGCAGGCAGAGTGGGAGGTGGAACGGTTGCGGTTACAGCAGCAGGTCTCCACGCAGAGGCAGAGAGGACTGGAGAAAACCGCCAAGCTGGAGGAGGAGATCCTCTCGCTGCAGAGGGAGAGGGAGGAGGAGATCAGCTCGCATCAGGACAACGTGGTGTGTGTGTGTGTGTGTGTGTGTGTGTGTGTGTGTGTGTGTGTGAGAAAGAGAGGAAGAACATCAAGCCACAAAGGAAGAGTACTTAAATATCTGGAAGCTGATCTTTCGTTCTCTTTTTTTGTGTGTAGAGGGTACTAGAGGAGCAGAAGGCCACACTGATGAAGGAAAGAGCCGAGATGGAGAACACGGTGGAGAAGCTCAGCTTAGAGCTCGAGAACTCCAAAGTCAGCATTTATACAGAGAGTCTTCACACTAACTGTTCATGCAATAACTCTGTGTTAAATGATAGTGTGTGTGTGTGTGTGTGTGTGTGTCAGGCGGAGTTGAACAGCAGACAGACCGTGAGCGTGGAGATCGCTAAAGCTCTGGAGGAAACGCGGAAGCAGAGAGAGGAGCTCCAACAGCAGGTTTATAAAACACGGCTCCATTGGGGCCAAAAACTCCACCGTCATCGTACATACAGCAGTAAGGTTAATGTGAAATGTATTACAGGGCGAATAACCCTGCTCGCGTCATCTCCGATAGGTCAGCAAGATGTCCGAGTCTGTGCAGAGGGCGGAGCAGGAAGTGTGTCGGCTCTCTGAGCAGGTGGGCATGAAGGAGGTGGAGCTAAGCAGTCTGCGGGAAGGTGAGACCTGAGAGCAGTGAGTTGACATGTTTATAGACAGAATGCTTATATTCTATATGGCCATGTCAGTTTCTAACGTGTGTGTGTGTGCGTGTGCGTGCGTGCGTGTGTGCGTGCGTGCGTGTGTGCGTGCGTGTGTGCGTGTGTGTGTGCGTGCGTGTGTGTGTGTCAGAGCTGCAGGCAGCCCGAGCCGGTCTGTCCTCCCTGCAGGTGGAGTGTGAGGCGCTGCGTCGGGATGCTGAAGAGAAAGACGCTCAGATCGAATCCCTTCACCAGGAGATCCTCACACACACTCAGCAAGCTGACACAAATCAGACTAAGGTGTGTGTCTGTCTGCCTCAATCAGGGTTTGTCTGTCTGTGTCTGTGTGTTTCTCTATCTGTCTCTCTGTCTCTGCTGTCTGTCTCTCTGTCTGGGTCTCTCTCTCTTCCTGTTTATCCATCTGTGTCTTTGTATGTGGTTATCTCTGTCTTTCTCTCTGTCTGTCTGTCTGTGTGTGTCGCTGTCTGTGGGGGTGTCTGTCTGCCTCAGTCTGCAACTGTATCTCTCTCTCTCTCTCTCTCTCTCGCTCTCGCTCTCGCTCTCGCTCTCTCTCTCTCTCTCTCTCTCTCTCTCGCTCTGTGTGTGCTGCAAGTGTCCGTGTTTGTTAGAGATACAGAAACACACCAACAGCATATGTGCACTTGCTTTATTTTTCTTTGCAATAAAAATAATATTCTCACCCCCGGTCTTGTGTGTGTGTGTAGGAGTGTGAGGTGCAGGGCGAGATAGAAAGCGTCACGGCACAGCTGCAGGATGTGGAGGTGTGTGTGAGTGAACAGAACGGGAGCATCACCGTGGGCGATGTGGACGAGCTGCAGCAAGCTAACAAAGATTTAGAGCAGCAACTGAGTGAGAAGAACAAGGTAACACACACACACACAAACACACACACACACACACACACACACACACATATACACACACCCCCAAGCTGCCTAGACATCAGAAGTTCGCCTTCATTGTTTTATTTTTGTTATTTCTTGGACTTCTGAAATTATTTGCGTTGCCTATGTACACACTGAGGTTTTGGATCTTTTTACCATCTACTGCTTCAGTTTATGAAACTTTTCCGGATATTCTCTGAACACTTTTGGTATTTCTGTGCCTTCAGCTGCCGCTCTGAATAAACGTAGATATAAAATGACAGCTTTGTAAAGACATGGAACGTTCTATGGAACAAATGTTAAACACGCTGCGAGACACTAGAGGGCAGTATTCACTCGGACGCGGGTTTTTCATTTTGTACACAAGATCACGGCTCATCCGAACGTGACGTATGAACACTGCCGAGATACGGAGGTTTGTGTCATTTTGAGAATATCGGAGTCCTAGCGATAAAATTTGTAGCTCATTAAAGCTGTGACGAGTGGATCTTTGAAATATTTACATTTATAATCTAGAGCCCTAAAAACAGAAACGTTTCTGTATTTCTTATTAACATCGTACTGGATTTAACACTGGACTGGGAAAACCCTAGTGTTAATGATCACATATTAAACTTTACCTTGGCTATTTTTATATTTATGATACATAAACATCTTGAACTTTGTGTGTTACAGACGATAAGACAGCTGCAGCAGAGACTGACTGAGCTGAAGAGGACACTACAGAAAGAGCTGGTGAGCATACTCCACCGTGTGTGTGTGTGTGTGTGTGTGTGTGTGTTCACATAAAACACATTTTGCCATCGTTGTGTGTGTGTGTGTGTGTGTGTGTGTGTCTCTGGTGCAGAAACTGAAGACGGATGCTGACTCTGAGAGTAAGGAGAAGCTCCAGGAAGTGAAGCCCAGCTCGGAGGCCCCAGTCCCGGCCACCGCGCCCTCTCCAGCCCCCAGCTTGGGTCTAGGCCCGGGCGCCGCCCTGCACCTGTCCCAGACGAAGGTGACGAACAGCTCGGACCCGACGGACACGCGGGAGATCAACTTCGAGTACCTCAAACACGTCGTGCTCAAATTCATGTCCTCTAGAGAGGCAGAGGTGAGGCAGTCTCATCATGCTGTACACGTCAACTTAAACACAATAACGACAGTATATACACCATCAACTCCAGAATTATTGGCACCCAAGGAAACCGCTCTGTTTTCAAAACATGGCTCTGAGAACCGAAATCTATCCGTGTGACAATGTTTCTGTGTCCCATGGATTTGTGGTGTTTTTGGGGTCATTACCTTCCAGCATCCATCTACAGTCAACTTTTAACCTCCTGGCAGAGGCAAACAGAATTTGAGCTCCAATTACACTGATAGTTTAGGGGTATTCGTTACGCCGCCACATCACCACCAGAAATCCAGTGAGGTTTTCCTCGTATACCGTATGTTTTCTTCTTTCCCTGCCTGCAGGCGTACCAGCTGATCAGAGCCGTCTCAGTGCTGCTGCACTTCACACGCGAAGAAGAAGACATGCTCAAGCAGACGCTCGAGTACAAGGTGAGTGCGAGTGTGTGGTGACGTGCATAAATATCCAAACACACGACGTGGACGTGCGTGTGGAACCCCAGAACTCTGCAGCCGTGCGCTAACTGGGCCACAGGTCCCGTGGAGAACCTCTATGTGGGTTGGAGGACGCTCTAGATTACAGCTCAGGAATAGCAGCACTCCGGTATTTATATTCCGCAGTGATGGATCCGGAAAGCTGTGCTAGATTTTATTAACCCCTTGAAGTCCGAGCGGAATTTAAAGTGCTGATTTTTAAATGAGTATTTTATTTATTGCTCATTACAGGATTCATGGATCCGTTCGCCGTTTTATCACACAATAACGTTTAAATCATATAAGTCCCTGGGAATGAGCCGTTGCTATAGAAACGATAAAGTAATATACACCTGTGATTGGTCAGAGCTGATGTTCTAGAAAAATTGATCAATGCAAAATAATCTGTGATCTTTTAAAAAGCCAAATGTCTGTGACATTTTTTATACTGTCATTGTTTTAAAGCCATCATTATTATTATTTTGTCCTTTTTAAATCAGCTGTGTTATGATACTCGGCCTCGTAGGGCTGCGTGATATCCGATACAATATCGATATTGTGCTAAATGATTTTTTCGTAATTTATTCACAAACGTAAGGGAAGCAGCTGATTCGATGTTAAATATTTGTACTTAATCCCTAAAAATGTTTTCTCCTTTTCTGTTTTATTATCAATTCAATGTTTTTTCTAACCAAAAATGTTATGTTTTTTTTATTTAAGAAAATAAATGATATTAATATCATGATACGATACGTTAATCATAACGCTTGCTCGTCTCAACCCTTAGCAAGCTTTACTGTTTTAAATAAATTCCACTGAAGTAACCTGGCGATCAGCAGTGCATTCTGGGAAATGTCTGCCACGTCGCAGAGGTTAAAGAGAACGTGTTGTGTGTTTGTGTTGCAGATGTCGTGGTTCGGCTCCAAGCCCTCACCCAAAGGCATCGTCCGGCCCTCCGTCTCAGGAACCCCAAGCAGCTGGATGTGAGAGGAAGACAGAAAGAGCGAGCGATGTGATGTGGGCTCGCCAAAAAAACTATTTATTCCTTCCAGTTGTTCGTGGAGCGGAGGGAAGTTCCATATGTTAATCTCGTCTGGGAAAACGGCTCGTTGCTTCTCTTCTGGGGTTCTCTGGGGCGTCAGATCAACCGGCTTCACGTCTTTAAGTCTTTGGAGTCTTTCCTCCAAGGAGGCGGGGTAAAGTAGCGACGTGGGAATCATAAAAAATGGGCGATTTCTCTGAAGCGCAAAACACCGTTTGCACGCCGCGTCAACAGATCAGCCTCATAAGAACAGATTCATTCGCTCCATGAAAGCGTCAAGGGGGAAAAAACAAAACCAGGACGTACTCTGCTTTCTAACCAAGAGAAGCGTGCATGGACGCTGACGCTGAAGAAGCATCTGCCCTTTACCTGCCCCGTGTACGTGTAAATTACGACCAAGCACATTCCACATGTCTATTTATATACCAAACTGTACATAGCGAATGTTTATAAATCATCGGGTGTACAATTTATTCAGCTCTGTTTGCAGATTTGTTTTCCGCATTAACATGCGTATCGTTTGCGGACGTGAGAGCGGCGCGTCCGTCTGTCGGCGGTGTCGAGCGAGGCGAGTATTAGCGCATACCCTGTACTCGACTCCGGGGGGATCCGCAACCCGGATATTTATCTATCGGAGAGCAAATCGTCAGGAATGCCGCGTTTAAGAAGTAGCCGGATGGTAATATTTATAATGTTTGAAATGGGTGCGATGTGATCTAGCGCAGCAGTAATGCAGGAGCCAAGCTACAGCTGAGGATGAAATCAAGGGGCGCACCGATTTGGGGGTTTTCCTCCATTTTCAGCTCAACACTTGATTTTTCCTCATGATTTTAGACATTTCTTTCTTATTTAATAAAAGTAGTGTACGGAAACTTGACAAATTGAAATTCTAAGATTTTGTCTGTTTTTTGTTTTTGTTTTTTTTCTTTCTTCCATGTTTGATTAAATTTGAGGTAAGGAAATTCTCTGGTTCTGACTTTATTAAGTAATAAATAATTATTTTAACCCTAACCCTGGGTGACCATTAAACATATTTAAGTTCTTTAACATAACACTTAAGTAAAATCAAAACTTGAGAAGATGCATAATCATATTGCAGGTCAAAATTTAAAATCAGTTTACATACATATGAACTTTAAAGCTACATTTACGAATCAGTAGTTACATTGTTGAGGATTTTGACAAACACTATTGTCACTGTTGTAACGATCTGATAGGCGGGCCGCAGGGGGCGGGGCCGAGCGTCCGAGCTCGCAGGGGGCGGGTTCTTAATTCAGTTGGAATTTTCAATTTTCCATGAACTTATAAACTTCTTTCTTTTTAAACTTTCATCTCACCTGAAGGATCAACTGGAAATATTTTCTTTTACACTCAGCCTGTGCAGCTGTGTGTGTGTGTGTGTGTGTGTGTGTGTGCATATACGTGCGCGCTACCTGATCAGGTGTGAGCAGTATTCCTGTTTAACTAAATTCATCAACTCTCACTTTTTTCCATTTCTTTCCTTCTGGTTTGTTCTACTGTAGCGATCATAAGGACGAGTCGTAATCACGCCGCGCTCCGCTTTAATAAAGCACCACTACACTTCTGATTTTCAGCGGTCTGTCAACAAACTTGAATAAATTATCTTTTTGATTTTGATCATATTTGTGTGTGTGTGAGTTTATTATTGTAGCTCGGGTTTAGAGTATTTCTAACACTTTTATTGTCATAATAATAAATGACTAGTTTGATTACGGGTTCAACAATCAAACCATAAAAGATGTTTAATTTATTTATATAGGAGCAGCAGAATGGCACTTTCAGGCCCGGCTCTAATCACATGACTGCGACACAGTGATGAGAGCAGTTCAGTGAGAATCCCACTCGGTTCTGACAGCCAGCGTGTGCTGAGTGATTCTGCACGGAAGTGCGCGAGACGCTTGGTTTTGCTTTTCAGTGTTCTCAGTTTGTATTTCGGGGTTTTTTCACCAGTGTGATTCATTTGTATTTGTTCTGGCGTGGAATTTTTTTTTTCAATATCCGTCTTAAAACAAGGCCTTATTTTGGTAGTTGGTCCTATTTGCTTATTATTTCAACTTGAGAACTGTATCCAGGAATTCTTTTCTTAAATCCATGAGATTAAGGTTAGTTTCGGGAAACTCCGGGGCAATCCAGGAGGATCGGGAACTAGGGGTTTGACCAAAACATCACATCACGATACACAGCACAAAAATAATTGTTGGAAAAACTGTTATAAATGATAACTTTGGTTATTTTTAATAAATAAATTAGATTTTTTTTAAATATAGAAAATGTTATTTATGAAAAAAACATTTAACACTAAAAAAGTATAGAAATTCAAGTATTTTACAATTCTAACAAACGCAGCTGTGACAATGTTGTATAACTGTATCATGAGATGATCACGATGGCGTCTCCCAGAGCTACCGGCAACACTTTATATATTTGATTTTGTTTGTTTATTTATGAAGATACATTTATCACTCTAGTTTGCTACGTTATAATCCAACAATGTCTTTGCTTAATCCTCATCAAAGGAAAAAAAATCGCAACATGTAACACATTCCACGCAAACTCTACGTAATTGTTTTCCCTTTAACAGCTTACCATTGACTACAAGTGTGTTAATGCTAGCCACGTGTTGGGCAAACGGAGGCGAGCGTCTAATTTACCTCTCCCATATGTGTGACTGTAAGAAAGCAACAAAACAGGAAACATCTGAGGAACGAAAAAGTGATCCAGAGCGAGGTCTGAACTCCAGACGCGCGTCAAACAGAGAGAGACGGAACACAGATTCGTGATCTTTATTGCACCAGGCACTTCACGTATGACCCCCGACCCCACACACACGCACTTGCGTGCACACGCATGTCCTCGGCCCCGAGCATCAGGCGTTGGCAAAAGGGCGGGGCGGAGATTAAAGACGATCAACCAATCCCAAACTTTATAACAGCCTTATATAACAACAAGCTGGATTTTTTCATTTGTAGTACTAAAGCTAGAGTTATTACAGTTAACCAGCTAACTAGATAGGTTAACCATCACAGAAAGGTTTAATGTTAACGTTAGCCGTGTTGTATGAAGTAGCTATGCGTGTCGTAATATAGTTAGCGAATTAAATTTACATGTAAGCCCCGCCCATTTTGACCCAGCGCCGCTTGTGACTCGTGACGGGCGCGTGCGCGACCTCCACGCTATATATATTAATCATCTGTCTGTACAAAAGGAAAAATCCGAGGAGAAGTGAAGCGTGTATCCGAGAGCGCTGACCCAAACCCATCAGGTTACTTTATCTCACCTAGAGTCGATATTCTCTTTCCTCTTTTATTCACAGAAGACTCCAGGCACTAAATATTAACATGGTTCAATAATGTACAATAAATACAACACGACACACTCCTGCGACCGCTATTAAATAAAATACACTGTTCATTGTAGTGTGTGAGAGTGTGAGAGATAGTGAGCACTCCTGGTTGTGGTGTGAATTAATGTGAGCTGTCCATATTTAAGAGGGAAAAAAAACGGATCGATCCCGTGGCTCTGGATTTTCTTTCTTCTTTAAATTGATTTTCTCACACAGATTTCCGTGCCGTCAGGACCCGTACGATGGAACCCAAACCTCCAACAGCAAAGGCCTGAGAGAGGGAGGGGGAGAGAGGGAG
>JAQMYM010000039.1:24510280-24525073 GCA_030014255.1 Parauchenoglanis ngamensis | reverse complement strand
AAGATAATGCCCACAATATCATCACGCTCAATGGGGGCGACTTTGAAGAATCTAAAATATGAAACATATTTTGTTTGTTTTTGGTTTTTTTTGTTTTTTTACACTTTTTTGTTTACTACATAATTCAGTACATGTGCTGCTTCATAGTTTGAGGTATTCAGTATTACTCTACAATGCAGAAAACAAATACACAAAGAACAACCTATGAAAGAGAAGGCGTGTCCAAACATTTTGTGTCCAAACTCCAAACCCCACATTTTGTCTACAATCTTGTCTTCTATTGGTGCGCATTTAGAATGTGAACATTCACCTGAAAAAATGCAAATTCTACTTTCACATGAAGAACTGAATTGGTATTTTCCCTATTAATATGTTATTCACATGCAGTGTGATTTCTGCTTTAGCGTTTGTAGGCATGACATTAACATTTGGAGATCCCGCATCCTTATTAGTGCAAATATCATAGCAAGGTTTTTCAATATTAAACATTGCTGAGCAATATTTTTTTAGTAAAGGTGAACTTCAACCTCGTCACCGAAGTGCTGATTTAGGAACAGCAAAAATGTTCAAATGAAAACTTACTTCCTCGTAAGTTTAGTCTTGTCCTTTACTGCAAGCTTTTCATTCTCTGGCACTGTAATTACTTATCTGATCGAAAGCAGAAGCTTTGTGATTGCCCACGCGTGATCTTCAACTAGATCTTCCCTGTGAGAAGAGCAAATGCTTGACACGCCACTGGGGGAGTCGTTTGTTGTCCATCCAACAGGGAAAACCCTGAGGAATGAATCATTCCTTCAGTGGGACTTCAGTGAGAATTCCTCCAATTCTTCCACATAACCAGTGACATGTGACTCAATCCATCACTCCCAAAGAGGCCATTGTGTTTCCTTCAATAGAGTCCTACACTGTGTGTGTGTGTGTGTGTGTGTGTGGGTCACAAAGGCCACTGTTGTTCCGATTAGCAACATCCAGTCTTCCAGTTCACATCCAAAAAGCTAAACATGAGACGTTAATTAGTGCTGCCTGATTAACGTCAAACAAAAACAGACTATGAAAACTCCTTAATCCTCAAATCTCCATTCGGACATGTTTCTGCAGCGATGCCGCTTTGTTTCTTCATGTATCTATTATAAATCTGTCAAGTTAGCAGATAACATCTGTGTCAAAACAAAGTTTTGGTCTAAAATCAAAGTTACTCAATAACTTCCTGTCCCGAATGTGCTCGATCGGCCAAGGCATGTCGAGCGTCTGAGATTTCCTTTGTTATGCTTGCACTGGAGTGCTAACACTGCTAGCAAGAGAGATGCCTAGCATCCAGTTTAGCAGACTGCATGTCGCAATCTCTACACATTCTTCTCAAATTCATGCAAAAAGTGTAGTTTTCTGCCAAAAAAAAGGTGTTTCACGTATGTCCATTCTGTTTACTACATAACTCATTGGTTGTAACTTTTATCTAACATTACCTAGCACGTTCATGCTAAATATTAGCATGATGGCATTCCGATCATTAACAGAAATGAATCTGTTGGGGAAATTTATCAGCGGTAATTGATTATAAGCTGAAATATGAACTGATAAACTGAAATTCTAGTCTGTTTAAGACTATATCTTTGGAGTCTTTTTTGCTTGCTAGCTAAAAAGTATGCATTCATTGACATGGTGGAGCTTTCTTAAAATAAAGAGATATTTATGTACCATTTAAGGAAGGAGTCTCCAGTGTCGGTGCTTTGAAACACTCATAAATGTTTTTGACGCGCCTTTAAGATTTACGCTTTGCGTGAGTAAGAACAGGAGCTTGTTTCGAGGACGTTCAACAACATCAAATGTAACAATATATGGATAAAAAGTGTTCTGTAAAAAGTAATCCTCGGGAAATTGCTGTTTTATAAGAGGAAGACTTTCAGACGTTCTGCAATCAAAGATCGGAAAAATAATCAAAGAATAACTTGATTCTTTTCCTATAACAGCACGCGTCGTCATATGTTATTCCTCCACTAAAATAAATGGTACATGTCGCTGCATTTGGACTAAGGCAGAAAATTGTGTGTATTTTATTTTTGCCCATTTCTTTTTATGATGTTTGTGTTCTTTCTCACAGTGCTACACGCCCAGGTTGAGAAATCATCTCTCGTTTGCTCTGTATTGCGTTACAACATGAATCTGGATATTCAGTTCTCACTAATTACGTTCTTGCTGGGATCGTGGCTGTGCCTGGATGCTCATGTTTTTGTTTTGTGAGCTGCAAATGCCACATATTGCTGCAGGACACAGAGAAAATGATGAAGATGAATACAAAGAGATCCAGCTAAAGACTGTGGTGAAGGTCAAAGTCACTGCTGGGATGTTTGGAAACCCCCAAATCAGCATTACATCATCGGACCAAATAAAGTGGGTTGATTGAGATGTTACAGCGCAGGAGCTTCTCCATCATCCTGTCTCCTGAGCAACTCTCGCCAGATGCTGGTGATTTCCAAATATATTTAATGATCCAAAGGAAGGAGGTGGAGTTGCCAAGCGAGACGTTGGGGGGTCTTGGACAAAAAAATCATCCACTTTTATTTTTCCATGATATTGCTGGAGTGTGGGTTTGGACACATAGGCCTCAGCATCATTCCTGCACTGAGATCATCCTGTTTTGTGTGAATACTCCAAATACCCGAGTGTGACTTTCGATACTGCGTGAGTCGTGACAGGATTACTAGCATTTCTTATTGACATTGGCTCTGGACAGGAAGAAATTGCCTGTTGATGCAGCGCCTCCTGGGATTAATAGACGCACGTCAAAGCCAAACCACAACCCTGCATCGTCTCCCAATCCACACAGCGCATCCCAGCTGTCAATCAAACCCTGGGCACGCCCATACCTCCCACATGAAAATGCTGGAAACACTTCGAGGGTGTGTCTTCCTCCCTGTTTGGAAAGAATCGAATAGAGAGGACCTCTGACCACGAAGAGCAGACGATAATTAGATCTGCATTTTCCTGGAAATGGGAAAGGACATGGGGAAAAACCTTTAGTGCATCGCGCTATTAAAGTTGCAACAAGGGGGTGGTAGGAAAGAAGGAGATGGGAAAAAAAAGTTTCCCACCACCAGGGTATAACGGAGTATAATGCGTTTAGAGCTTTAGTTACTCTTCAGGTCTCTATATCATATGAGATAAGAGACTAAATACTAAAAGCCATTTTGTCAATGTGGTTTTTGGTTTCTAGAGATAAGAAAATAAATATTAAGAGCTGTTGTTGGTTTTTTTTTTTTTGGTCAACAGTCATTTTGTTTCCGGAAATACAAGACTAAATATTAAGAGCCATTTTGTCAACATGGTCATGTTGTTTTCAGAAATAAAACACTAAATATCGAGCCATTTTGTCAACAGTCATATTGGTTCCAGAGACACGAGACTAAATATTAAGATTCGTTTTGTCAACATGGTCATTTTATTTCCAGAGACAGATACACGAGACTAAATATAAAGAGCTGTTTTGTCAACTTGTTCATTTTGTTTGCAGAGATAAGAGACTAAATATTAGGAGTGAATTTGTCATTGTGGTCATTTTGTTTCCAGAAATCTGCGACTAAATATCAAGAGCTGTTTGGTCATTTTGTTTCCAGAGATACGAGACTAGGGTCAAAGGTCATGCTGTCACATTTCGTTTTTCTAGAATTTTACGAGCTGTTTGGTCAGCGTGATCATTCCATTCCATTCTGAAACTATTGTGAAAATTTCTTTTAAAATCCGGTAAGTCATATCACTCACAGAAATCAGTGTTTTACTAGAACAAGTGTAGCATAGCAAGCCACAAGCCAGACTTCTAACTGTTGCTTAATCGCCTTTTCATCCCTGTACATGGCCAAGAAGTTAATTTTTACGAAGAAGCGTGCTCCCTAGTATGTGAGCCGTCCCATAAGCAATTACACGAGAATGTTACGAAAGTTCTGGGATAATCCAACTGGTAGCTGGATAATGGGGTGGGAGTTGGATGTGTCTCGATTAGGAAGCAATCATGTGAAAAAACATTTGCTCAACATTTAATCGGTGCATTTTAAGCAAAAAGAAATTGCACAGTAATTAAAGTCTGCACAATTTCAAACTGCCTTTATTATTCACCACCATAAAACATTTCTCACATCCAGATCATGGAGGCACCGTGGTAATGGAGATGAAGTTTATTTTAGTTATAGTGCAGAAAACATGGAACATTTCACCCTCCATGCGTGAGTCATACAAAACAGAAAATCTAATAGAAACTCATCCAGGAGTTTAACTAATGTTTACTGAGAGACATTAAAAAAAAACAAAAACCACACCCTTATTGATCTAACAAACAGCTCGGTTGCTAAAGGTTTCTGGAAATATTTACAGTGCAAAAGTAAATTATATTTTACAAAATTAATAGCTGAGTGTAAATGAGTGATTTACATACACTGATCCACCCTATTTAATACAAGTACCATAAACATCTCATATGGGGTTTTATGGGTTTATTCACAAAATATTTTTTTAATATCTTAACCTTCATAATGTCGTCTACTATCATCGTCCTTTATTTAAAAAAAACACAGCATTACTCTGTAAGAATGTCAGGTAGCTTTGCTAAAAATGGACGATACCTGATATAAAGTGTGCCAAAGTGAAAACCTAATTCGGGGGGAAAAAATAAAAAAAATCTTATTTCTTAGAATGTAGAATTCCCAGTATGAGCTGTATCAAAATTCCAACAAGGAATTAAGTCTATTAGTAATTTTTCAAATGATATAAAAATCAAATTTCCAATCATCGATTACATTTAGGATGAGTGTAAATGCATTTTTTCCTGCTGGAAAACATGCCTTTAAATTTAATGTCAGGCAGAATTCATTTTTAATGTGTCAACCCTGAATTTTTACATGTTTCCAGAAAAGTTTATACTTGATACATTATACATGATACATTAAAACCTTTTTGCTACATGAACTAAACGTTTCTTTGTTGAAAAGTTAAAAAGAGTTCATTTCCCTTGTACAATTATTATAATATTCTTTATATTTATTTCCCTCTTAGAAAAGTCAGATGTCCTGAATTGAAGGCCGAACGGTTTTCCGAGCCTCTCACTGACCCACGAAGTGAATGTTATAAGTGAGCTGGTGTCCGTTGTCCCAGGCGTACAGCACCTTCTCTTTAGGATTGTAGTCCACTTGGGTGACGAAGGCGTACTCGTTGGTGAACGGGAGCCGTGGCGCCGCCTCGGTGTTGGTGTGCGTGTCGTAGGCGTACGCCACCTCGCCCTCTCTCTGGTTGTACACGTCGATGGCGTACAGCACGCCGCACACGATGAAGCAGTTGCCGTACCTGTTGCGCTTCAGGCCCGTCCTCCACGTCGTCTCCTTCTTGGTGGACAGGTCGCTCGGGTCCAGCTTGCTGATGACGATCATTTCCTGCTGTGAGTAGTCGTAGTCCAGTGCCGGGTAGATCACCCAGAGTCCGCTCTCGTCCACGGCGAAATCGATGTCCGAATGGCCGCGCCACTTCCACGGCGTCGTGTCCTCGTAGACGACGTCGTGGAGGAGCGTCCATGCCGCCACGTAGCGCATCCGCAGGTCGTACTTGATGATGTTCTTGGTGAAGGCCCGGTTGTAGTAGAAGGCGCCGTTGTAGACCACGTGACCCGTTCCTATCCAGTTATATGGGAGCTTGTAGAGGTTAGTCCAGCGACCTGCGATCAGATACAGGAAGTTAGTAAAACTTCTGCACTATGATTTCACCTCGAAAGTGTATAAAGTGAGAGTTTGGAACCAGTTCTCAACCCCCTTAAACCCTTTCACATTTATTTACCACCTAGAACTGAAAATGGATGTAACTGGGATTATATAGCATGGATCAATACAAAACGGCGCATAGTATGGGGATGGGGGGATGTAATTATTATTTTTTTTTAACAAAGTAGAAATACATTAAATGAATAGAAATGAGTTCTACATTTGGCAAAAAGCCAAGCCTGAGAACACTATCCGCACTGTGAAGCATGGTTGTCATAGCATTATGTTTAAGTGGTGTTGGATGGTTGTTTCTCTGACTGAGCCCATCTTTACCCACTGACTTTTGGTAGACGGCCTCCTCTAGACAGTGTCGCGTTGTGCCGTGTCCTTTTCATTTTCAGTAAGGACTTAATGTCGCTCTGTGGGATGTTCAGAGTTTGGGATTTATTTTTTTATTCAACCCAGAGCTCTGTCCTGGACTGTTTGGAGTTTTGGAGTGGTTCCCACCTTGCTGAAAATTGTCCAGGTTGCGAAACTCCACCAGGTTGTTGCCATAGTAGTAGTTGGTGATGTAGATCTTGTTGTCCTTGGCGACAGGGTCCTTCATCCAGGCGCCTTCGTTACGGCCGTAGCTGTGGTGCTTCTCAGGCATCTCCACCGAGGCGATGGTGCCCTCACACTCCTGAGGTTTAAAGTACACTGGACAGAGCAGGACACACACAAATTTACTGGAGGAATTCAAAACACAGAATTACTGGCGTAACAGGAAAACGCTAGCTAAAAAGACATGGTAATAAAAGTCAGAGATAATGAAAGTGAGTCTGTTGTTTTTTTTTTGCCAAATGAACTGTACAACATTTGATCTCAGGATTATTTTTGCATCATTACAATTACACAAGATTATGAATTAAATGCTGATTTTCACCCTGTCACTGTTATGGAAATTACAGGGTACGGAATAATGTTTCAACCAGCCGGATGTTTTTGTTTTATTTTTCGGCCTATTATAATATTATAATACAGTTTCCTGAAATGAAATCATGCATTATTAAAATAATTATGAAAACACAATTGTCATGGGAAGATGAAATCAATCAATTGTTATGGACCTGCATCTTCCAGACTACAAAACGTGTTTGTTCTGAAAATGTAAAATGAAAATGACATACAGTATATATTGAATTTCACATGGAGCAGCTTGTAGACTGGAAACACATTAATTCTGCATGTTCATTCGTCATCAGTTTGTTTTTTATCCTGGTCAGGGTTGGGAATTCTATCCTAGGGATACCGGACACAACACAACGGCACACACTGGATGGGACGGAGATCATCACACACCCATTCGCACACTTGTTCAGACCTTGGGGCAACTTTAGAGAAGTCAATCTATCCACTGGCATGTTTTTGTGAGGTGGAAGGAAACCAGGCAACCCAGAGGAAACCCGCACGCACCTGTCTTGTTAGAGCCGGGTTTCGGCGATGGTGTGACGGTGACATCCTCCGTCTCTGGGTCTGACGTGGTGGAACTGGACGTGAAAAGCTCCTCAATGCTGGTTGTTGTTTGTGAGGCAGCTGTTGATGTGGCAACAGTTGTTGTTGTCCTCATTGTTTTCGGCTGCACAGGATTGGTGCCCTCGATGGCCTCCAAGACGAGTTCAGAACCTCCCTTGCCCTCCAGTTGGTGGACGGTGAGGGTTTTGGCGGCGTTTTCTTTCAGAGACAAAGGAAAGAAGGAGAAAAGGATTACGACCGAGAGTTCAATGCATCACCCCAAGGTATCTGAGATTCCACTTCAAAAGAGATATTTATTATTTATGAGATGTCGCACTCGTAGTAACTTCCTGCTCTGTAACCGAGTCTATCCCTGCAGTGTTTGCGTTTTCAAACCGAGCCTGTCTCATGTCACGCCATGCAAAACACATCTCCATGAAGACAATGTCGAGGGAGAGAGCCTAATCCGAGCCTACTCTTCCTGCACCGAGGGGGGGCTGCGTCTGGAACATTAACCACGAGCTCAGCAGAGCCAGACATAAATACAGCAAACATTATTGCACATTCATTCAAAGAATCCAGTTACAGCATAACTCCCAGCAGCGCAGGACAAGTGAAGAAACCCCTTCAGGGAAGAAGAAGAAGAAGAAGAAGAGCGAATCTCAAAAATCTCATACTGAAGACCACAACATGCCTTAAAGTTTCATAAACATCATGAGATGATTGAAGTTCTTCAGGAAATTTAGAATATTCACGGTATGAGAACTCAATATCTTTGTTTTTGGTATGTAACAATAATAACAATTTGCTTTCAAATGAGCATAATTTTGGTCTTCAATCTGCAAAGCCTGAATAACTGTCAACATTCCTCTGCTCGCAGTATAAAGTGGGCGGGGCTTTTGGTGCGTTGAATATGAGTATAAGTAAATCCCTTCTCAATTCCTTGACTAAAGCCGCTGTCTTTATTCTGGCAAGCTATAATTATTGACCTGTTAATTTTACATCTAAGTAAAACATGTGAAAGCTACGTGTGGAAGCTTGTTTGTGTTATTACGCAGATATATCTTGCAGGTACTATTATGCAGTTACAACTTTTTATCTTAGACTTACGAGTTTAAAACAGAACAAAGTGACTTGACGATTACCTTGTCTTTTTTCGGTTGCTAGTGTAAACATGTTAATATTAATTACTAATTTATTACTACTTTATTTATTCCCAGCGATATCTTTTAAATATTGCTTTACGTTCCTGCACTTAAACAGGCAGTTGTGTCTTTTTATCATCCGATTGCAAGTTAATATCTCACAGTCGCGACTTTGTATCTTACAACTGTTAGTTAGCGAGACTTCTACGCACTTCCACTTATTAGCTCAATCAACAAGCCACATCAACACCACAGGCACACGATCATCTTCAGCCCTGGACTTTCTGCTTGAGTGTTGAATTTGTGCTGAAAAGAACGCTTCGTTTAGGTATACTGCTTTTTTACACACTGCTGTATTAGCTTGTGTTGTTGTTCTTTCATTACTGGATTAATGGGATCACTAAATTGCAATCGTGTAATATTAATTCACAATAACGGGATTAAAAAGTGCAAATTATGTTGCAATTACGAGATAAAAAAAATCGAAAGAAATTGTGAAAGTAGCTTGTGATTTTGAGATTATAAAAGTTGCAACTGTGTGATATTAACTCACAATTATGAGCTACGAAGTTGCAATTGCTCAAAAATAACTCGCCATTAAGTCTCAACTCGGATACTGTCTCGCAATTTAGAGACAGAAAGTCTCAACTGTGAGATACATTCTTGCAATTTTGAGCTAAAAAGTCTCAACTGTGTGATATCTCACAATTTAAAGATAAAAAGTCTCTCGCAATTACAAGATAAAACAAAAATCTAAATTGTCCGAGTAACTTGTGATTCTGAGAATAAAGAGTGTTCGATATTAACTCACACATAAGAGATACAAATTGCAATTGTTCAATAGATTGCGATTATAAGGTAAATAGGCTCAACTGTGATAATATCTCACAGTTTTTAGATATAAAGTCACCATTGCATGAAAATAACTCACAATGACGAGCTAAAAAGAAAACCTTAGGCCGATTTGTCTAACCACTACGATTTGTTATCTCGCGATTGTGAGTTAATATCAAACAATTATTAAACAAAAAGTCACAATTACGGAATAATTCGTTTCTCATACGTGGTGGAAATGAGCTTCTTTACTGCTATTGCAGTGATGCATCCATATCTAACCAGCTGGCTACACGAAAGTCGTGTTACTAACAACGTGACTAAAACAATGGTGGAAGCTCTAATGGTTACAGTCCAAGAGGAGTGCAGCGGCAAGATTGAATTCTGTCCGTGTTTATCGAAGTGAAGAGCACAGTGTAGTTTAACTTTCTATCTACAGATTTGGACGAAGTGTGTGTTTCTATAGAACTGGCTCAACATGAGGTAAACACGCTGCTATACCTGCTACTTAAAGATGATTGGACGAATCTGAAATCACATTCTCAATCCAGTTCTGAGGAACTTCCTGTAAATTCTGCAGCAGCCAGGCATGGGAATATTATAGAGGCAAATCGTACAAGGCGCTGGATTCTGGCAGATGAAGTCTGCATACGAAGAAATCAACCATGCTAGCATTATCGTTTGAATTTTGCTAGCCATGAAAGTTTGCATCGTCTACATGAAAGCCAGACACCGAGCAATCCTTTCTTCTGCCTCGGAGCACTTCTGCTGTTCACAATTACCTCTGCAGTAACGGCTCTTATGAGGAGAAAATACAAGAGCAGAGGGATTGAGGATGACGCTTTATAGAGCGCGTTTTAGAGATCCAGATTGCCTAAAGCAGATCTGAGTGTGTTGTAAAACCTTGCGGAGGGCGTGGCCCAGCAGGGGGCACTGTGACTTCCTGGCAGTTCTGAATAATAAGTGTGTAGCAAATGGCACCGGGAGGTGTTTTGATGCTGTTCAGCCAAAACAGTAAAACAGCCCCAAAGGTAACATCCTTTTAATGAAAACAAGCTGAGTGATGGGATTCATTTAGGTAATGCTGTGTAACAATGAAAGACCTGGCGCTGGTTCTTTAAACAGCATGCGAAGCCATGAACTCATCACAGAGCGACTGATTCATGTGGATAAGTGTGTGTGCGCTCTATAATCTTCCATCACGCAGATAATACACACACACACACACACACAGACCTCTGTCTACTTTGGCTGTGCTGTCTGTCCCCGACTCATCCGTCCTGGTGGCTTTGTAGTAGGTGATGCCCCTGATGACCCCGGGCTGGTGACCCGACGCTTTGCTCTTGGGGGTCGGCTCTGGTTTCGCAGGTTTGGCCGACTTGGGCGGCGGAGGCTCCTTTTTGGGTTTGACGGGTTTCTCTTTGGGTGGCTTTGGAGGAGGTTTAACCACCGGGGACTTTTTGTTGGAGGGTTTTACTGGATCTTTGCTCTTCTTGCTGTCGGTGGCCTGCAATCATACATGAGCCAGTAATTATTCTCATGCTTTCAATATCGATGAAATGTGACTGAGAGAGCCAGGATGGCACGCTAACATGCAAGCGAATGTGAACCCGAGGTTCAGTTCAGATGAAAAGAGAACATTTATTTACAGGTACACATAACATTTTTATCAGTGAGTCTAATTACCTACGCTCGTCTAGCTTGGAGTTTGTCTCTTGTGGGCGTGGCCAGTAAAGCTTATGCGTTTTTTTTGTTTGTTTTCTATATATTGCTTTTAAAGCCAACTTATTCAAAAAAAGTGGTTGACTGATTTACGTCACATGCTTGGCTTTGTTGGCACCTTAGCAAAACAAGCTAACTGTACTAGCTATGCTCTGAAATGGCGGCTTTTATGTTGCACGCATGTATAGAAAACAAAAACACGCTGCATGACATGCTTTTTTTCTGTTAGTATGAATGTATTAATATCAATGAGTAATGAATAATTAATAACAATTAAGAACTGCTATTAGAGCTGTAATATGTTCATGCATATCCTTTAAATATTGGTTTGTGTTCAGGCATAAAGGTCACATGACCAGATACACACTCTTCTAACCTTTAAAGCAACTTCATGAGTGTATTTTGTGTGCTAAGTGTTTTTTGTGTGTCTGTTAGCGTTACCTGTGCCTTGTTGTCTGTCGCGTCTTTCTTCAGCAGCTGCACTCCCAAGCTGGAGATTTCTTTCTTAATGCTCACCATGATGTCCGAGTAGTTCTCGTATTTCTTCAGCTGATCAGACAGATTCATTACGCTGTCTCGAACGAAGTCGTTCTCTCGGCTCAGGTTTGTTTTTATCGTCTGTGGGGAAAACATTCATTTACTCACTTATTCATAAATCTACGTGTTATATAGCTTTTATTCACTTATTGATTAATCAGTTTGCTTATTCACTCATTAGTTACTTCATCCTCTCATTCCATCCATCATTCACTCATTCATTAAGCCATCTATTCATTGATCCACCTTTTCATTTACTCATTAATTCACCTATCCACCTGCTTATTAATCCATCCATCTGTTTATTCACTCCTCCATTAATCATCAGTTGAACTCTTTCACTCAGTAATCCAGCCATGCATTCATTCACTCATTTCCATTTACTCGTTCATTAATCCCTTCATTCACCCACCAGTTTTACTAACGTTACATCACTACTGCCGTTCTCACCTCCTCCAGTGTGTTCATCTGAGCCACGACTTTATTCATGTACGCATGAACCTTCATCAGATCCATACTGTACAGCGTCCCCTCCAGCAAGTCCACCATGGAATGCAGCTACACACACACACACACACACACACACACACATGCGTATAAGATGTGTCTGGATGAAAAGACTGTTATCAATAATCAAACTTCCTTTTACAAAACCAGCTGTTGTTTCAAAAGCCTTCCAAAAAACATCCTGATCTTATCGGAGAACTCAGCAGGATGCAGCGAAGGAAACGTGAAGCGAAACGTCTGTAACTCGAACCTGATGCGTCTCTCTATGAACTCGACTTTTGTCAAAACTCGGACACATGTTTTCTCTTTATTAGTGGCATGAAATGACTTCTGGTTGTATAGAAGTATGGACAAGAAGTGCTATTGTGTGTGAGTGTGTGAGTGCCTTAAGCAGTTCATTTCTGACCTTCGAGTTGAGCATGATTTAGTGAGTTAAAATTAGGCATGGCGTGATGTCACTTCTTATTTTCCGACGCTGATAGTGACGCTGAAGCATCAGTCGATGTCGATATTCGTCTGATTTTTACAGCTTTTACAGAAAAATCACTTCTAATCAGGTTCAAGTACAAAGATAATAGAAATCAATCATATACAATCAAGTCCCTTTATAGTTAAATATTAAGAAGAAGAAAAAATCCGAAACCAATTCCTATCATTTCCGTTTGTTACAGGATCAGACTGAATTCATTAACATTTTATGCTGGTATTGACCCGATACCAATCCTGGACACATCGATGCTGTCATTACAGGAATGCAACACGGACCTCAATACGGAGCGCCACCTGGACGTGCACTTCCACCTCGACACCCAGGACAACATCTACAAACCAAACCCTGCTCTCACATCCGACTGCTCGCGAAGCGTGACACGGCGTTCCGACCTTGGAACGTGGAGAGAGTGACCTCACCATGAACTTAGAATGATTTTTAAACTGTGAAAGGAAAAGGAAAATAAAGCTTCTCGTGTGAACAAAACAAATGTGGCAGAATGGGAAGAAGGATCTTCTAAAAAAAAATCTCTTCTTAAAATAGATTAAAAATAAAGCAACTTATGTAAATGTGGCGTTTTCTTTTAATAAACTCTGAATTTTTGCATTAGGTGCAAAAACAAATATTCAGTGTAAGCTACAAAACATCAGATCAACAAAGTTGTTGATTTTGTGTGTGTGTGTGTGTGTGTGTGTACCTTGAGCAGTTCAGGTGCTTGCTTCCTCAGTTTCTCCGTCCTCCACTCGTTTTCGCAGGGGTTCAGGGACGAGGGCGGAGCCGTGCACGAGCATTTACAGTCCGATCCCGAGCTCACCGTCTCCACCGCATAAAAATCGTCCACTTTCAGGGTCCCGTCCCGAAGCCTCGAGCACGCCTCGATGCTCAGCGGCCGCATCACACACTTGCAGCGGCAGTCCGAGCCCTCCGACGTCATCCTCACCGGCTCCACGTCCCCGAACACCTGTACACAGACAGAGGGTCAGGAGATTGGGAACTGTAAAGTATTTACACTCTTTGGTATTTAGAGACGCTTTGGTGGTCACTCATTGTCTATGATTTATAAGACGTATGTCCTTTTCTAAAAATTTACCAACATGTCCAGGAATTCTGACGCATGATAATAGTCACGATTTAAACGTTTTGAATATGATAAAAATAAGAATAAACACTCAACCTAAACTCTTTTATTTTAGATTAACTTTCTGAAAAACTCTATGCTTCACGGAGCTTTTGGTTCAAAGAGCGTGTTGAGTTTTCTAGGTATTCTGATAACATTATTTCTATAAAGTTGGTAAATGTTCCCACAGTGTTGCTACAACGAGGCAGGCCACAAGTAGGATTTATTAGAGCAGTCTATATACAAAGATGAAAACCCGGAACAAGGAACACGGAAAACTTTGACGGTATTAAAATACGTTCTGATCACAACTGGACAGCTCTAAATACAAGTGTAAACGACCTCCAGGGTGCATTCGAGACGCTTTCACTCAAACCACTTGCCGAGGTGGTCTGGGACGCATCGAACCACATACTGTACCTTATGTAGTGTAAACGCTAATGCGTCCCGATGCGTCCGCAACACGGATGCAACGGGAAAATACGTCATTAATGCTGGAGGTTGTTTTGGTAACAGCGTGACACGCTAGAAACAAATGGAGAGGAGCACCGATGTTCGTGGTTGTGTGCAAAAAAATAAAGAAGGTATGTTGTATGTTTAACGTTTTAGCATAACTTTGACCTTCTAGAGGAAGTGATAGGCAGTAAAGAAATCTGGACGCAAGTGGTCAGCTGGACTCCTTGGAGATGCATGAAAGACAGAGGTGTAAACGGCGATGTGTCTCAGCTGTCCACTCGTGACCTGGATGCTCAAGATGCATTTTAAAACCAAGTGTAAACAGGGCCTGAGTCGCAGACTCGAAAAAAACACAAATCCAACAAGACTTTCCACCGAAACAAAAAACAGCAGGGTTTACACAGACAAACTAATCAGTGAGTAAACACAGAGCAGGTGCACACATTAGAGAAACGAACCAATGAAGGAACGGGAGGTGGAGACTAATGCAAAACAGAAACCAAAACAAACCCTAGCAGATGGCGCTTTTTCAAAACAAGCACTAGGACATGGTGTGAAGGGGAAATCTGTGACACAGCAATTTTGCACATTAATCATTTTTGTCTAAGAAAACTGTTATTACTTCAAATGTTTTAAAGCATTTTACAAAAACATTCATTTTTAGACGAAAAAGTTGTCAAATCCATCCATCCATCCATCCATCCATTATCTATAGCGCTTTATCCGTCTGGGTCGCGGGGAAGCTGGAGCCAATCC
>JAQMYM010000039.1:24494483-24509838 GCA_030014255.1 Parauchenoglanis ngamensis | reverse complement strand
TGGGTGACCCGGGGATCGAACCCAGGACCTTCTTGCTGTGAGGCGACAGTGCTAACCACTGCACCACCGTGCCTCCCACGTTTCCATTTAAACCAAAAAAAATTTACCACTATGGAAACATTAGTGAGCTGCCGATGTTATTACAGCAGACGTTTTTACATTTTTTTTTAGAATATTTATAAGATGTTACAAACTGACCTTCTTAGATCATTTTAAGTATTTAAGCAAGCGTTCTGATAACGTTCTCAGTTAGCTGGCTCACGAATACCCACCCCTATATTCTGACTTTTACTGTAAAATCTTTCCTTCTCAACCACAAATCCAGTCTCACACTCTTTCAGCAAACACTTCAAAACAAACAAGAGGTCGGATTATACGTCATGTCATTCTTCCACAACACGCACTCGATCTGTGAAGCCTAAGTTCTCTGGAAGCCATCAGAGATCAGAATCTCGGAGCAGGGCCTTGCAACATTTTGCTGGAAATGTGAACCTCGTGTTCGCCTCTTCTCCAGAAACGCTGTCATTTAGTAGCTTTTCCCCACAGCGGTGCCTGACACACAAGCTTCAGCCATGCCAAGAATCCTGCCTGCAAATCCATCCTTAATGAATCGTGAATCCATTTGCTTAAGAGAAGAATGAGAGGGGCAGCAGGCGACGGAGATCCCGTAAATATTTGCTACCTCTCTCTTTCTCTCCATCTGCTAGACGTTATATAATCTCCATGACCACTGACTGGAGTTGTACCGTGGCACTGGCTTTGAACTCATCCTCGCAGGAACATGAGATGTCCATAAATTCACCAGTGTGATGAGACTTGATGGAATTTGCATTTTCACCGCTACAGATCTAATCATCTTGTACACCTCAGTACATTTACCATGCAATCATGTACTTTAACATTGCCATAAGGACTTAATTGGACAGGTATGGAGGTTAATAAAATCACAGATGAACAGGAGCGCAGAGGATATATATGCGGTATGTTAAGGTCTGCATGATGAGATCCACATGCACTTCAAAGCCACATGCTTTACCATTACCATGAAGCTGCTGTCAACTGCAGCGGTTTAAAATAAGCAGCTATAAAAGTTTATGATGTGTGAAGTTCCACAAGAGCACTTTGTTTTGAAGTTTAGCCTGCTTTGAGGACGACCACAAGATGATATCGTCTAATCATTTGTCTCGTCAACGGTAGGAATGTAGCTTTCCAAAAGATAGAGGCCACGCCTCCTTCACTGAGCCTGACCGATAGAAGCCATGCCTCCATCACTAATAGACACAAGACACACCTCCTTTATTAGAACTGATATATGCAGAGGCCACACCTCCTTTTCTGAGACTGGCAGATACAGAAGCCACGACTCCGTCGCTTGTTCTAACAAGTGTAAAGGCCACCTCTCCTTCTTTGAACTTGACACTGACAGAAGCCACGCCTCCTTTAGGGAGTCTGACATGCATAGAAGCCACGCCTCCTCACTGAGACTGACAGGCACAGACAAAACAACCCGTTCTGCCCTCATTAAGACTGAAAAGCACAGAGGCCACACCTCCTTTACTGAGACTAGCAGACACAGAAGCCATGCCTTCTTCAATGATAGAAACAGAGGCCACACCTCTTTTTTAGGACTGATCGTGAGAGAGGCCACGCCTCCTTTATCAGAAATGATAAACCCAGAGGCCACACCTCCTTTACTGAGACTGGCAGATACAGAAGTCATGTCTCCTTTGCTTGGAATAACAGATGCAGAAGCCACACCTTCTTCACTGAGCTGGACACGGACAGAAGTCACGCCTACTTTAGTACATCTGACAGGCATTGAACTCATGCCTCCTTTACTGAAACTAATAGGTACAGAGGCCACACCTCTTTTAGTAAAACTGATAGACACAGGGCCCACACATCCTTAATTGAGAGACACAGAGGCCACACCTTCTTCATTAGGACTGACAGGCACAGAGGCCACGCCTTCTTCATTAGGACTGACAGGCACAGAGGCCACGCCCTCTTCATTAGGACTGACAGACACAGAGGCCACGCCCTCTTCATTAGGACTGACAGACACAGAGGCCACGCCTTCTTCATTAGGACTGACAGACACAGAGGCCACGCCCTCTTCATTAGGACTGACAGGCACAGAAGCCACGCCTTCTTCATTCTGCATTTACGGAGACTGACTGACACAACCACAGTCAGTGTCACACTGTTTTATTTAAGCTTGAAGTCATGGTGAATCCTGAGCTAATTCTCTATCTGTGTGGTTATCAGTTGACCAGATTTGTGGCTGTGTTAGGTTTCTCTGGCATGATCTCTGGCTGGTCGGTTCAGACGGCTTACGGCTGTCATCCTTCCCCCAGGATTTAGAGATCTCTGCAGAGACCTAAACCGGGCCACATGTGGAACTGTTTACACCCGAGATTCTTCACTGTAAGCTCCTGCTGTCTGAGTCGACGTGCTTCAAGATATCCGTTCATCTGCTCTCGTCTCTCAAGTGCCACGTTGTTGTCCATGTGTGTTTGTGTGTGTGTGTGTGTGTGTGTGTGTGTGTGTGTGTATGATAATAATCATAATTCAGAGCAGCGATTGTTTGTTTGATGTTTTGCAGTTTGTTCTGTAGCTCTGCACTGGCTGGTGTTGCTAATAAGATGCTAAGTATCTGCGTCCAGATCTTCCGTGATGTCACACAGATGTGCTGATGAGGTTTAGGACTCAGCAGGACTCGCTGTCGTCTACCATCATCACCGTGTAACTGAACGCTGGAACATTATTGTGACGGCCTTCCTGGGCAGCCCGGGTTTCCCATTTCTATTAATCTATTCTATTCTATTATCTATTCTGATAAAACGTCTATGATCCTGATGACTCAACCAATATGCAAATTACAAATTGTGACATCATCTAGAGAATTTTTGAGCATGCATTAGCTACGTTCCCCTGCAAAGAATCAGCAACACGGCATCCATCATGCAGTCAGGACCTACTGACACAAACTGAGGCACAGACAGGAAACCTCTCATTAGGTGGGATTAAAATCTGAACACACACACACTACGGTGGACTCGGTGTTAATCACACGCTCAAATAACATCCTCTAGCCATGAGCGTGTTGGAAAAGCCGGCGGAACAGGAAGAGATTACTGCGCCGTTAGTGCTGCTGTGTGAAGCCAGTATGTGAGAAGGGCAGATACTTGAACGCGTTTCAGTGTGTCAGTGATTCTGCAGCGCCAGCAAACCCACAAGATTCCCTTTTCAGGCCGCACAAAAGGACCATTATTGCTTTTTTTACATGATAATTAGGTGAAAGAGCTCTAACATTCACACATCAGAGCCCACTGACTCTCAACAATGAGTCTGTTTGTTAACTCAGGGGAATTCAGCGAGGCATTTCTGTCATGTGCATGAATCCCTGATGACATTTCTGATAGACTGCACAACACCGTAAACAAAAACAATTCAAAGAAGACGTTCTTGTGTTTTTTTCTTTCTAAATAAACCGCTTCATCGTCAAGGCATGTGCTTTGATCAGTGCTGTTGAATTCTGTAATCTGATTGGTCAAAAATTGTTTCTGTGTAACAGCTGCAAATCACAGGTTTATATTAATGCGCCTGATCTTGTGCGTTATCGTTTCTATAGTGACAGCAAGTTCGCGGGGATTTCGTATATCGGACGCTCCACATAAACGTGATTTAAAAAACGTGAGTAATTGTCGATATGGTGAATTCTGATTTAACATTTATGGAAGGAGTCTCCAGTGCAGAGCGTTATAACATTTAGACATCTCAAGGACAGAGATGTTTACTCTGCGCAGTTTCTTCGTGACATTTTTTTTGTCTTATTAAGTTCAAGACAGAGACAAAAAGAGAGACTGGTGAGAGACCGGAACAGTAACCGACGGATTCTGGCTTGTTTCAAGGATGTTCCATGAGATGAATTGTAACCATAAATGGATAAACATTGTGACATTATGTTCTTTAAAAACTATAGTTGGTAAAAAATGTTACTGTAACAGCATGACAGTGTTCCTGTTTTCAGGAAATATATCTGAATTTCTAAACTTAGCTTCTGTTCGCAAGTCTTTCACATCAAGGGCTTTAAAGGGACGTTGAAATAAAGAGTCACCGAGTCTACAGTGACGCCTCATGTCTCTGGAAAACTAAACGAAAACAAAAAAAAAACAAAGATCGTTTCCTGAATCTGTTCTCTCACCTGTCAGTCACCAAAATAGCTTCAGAGCAGACCACACAGGGACGAGAGACGACACCGAGCACTCACGCCGTTTCCTAACAGGATGCCAAAATATGCATACTGACCCAAATGGTAATAATTATAGTAGCTCGTTGGTGGAGAGTTTGTGAGTTCAAATCTCATGGCTGAGTCCTTGAGCAAGACCCTGAACCTTCCATTCACCTCTGGAAAATATTTTTCATGAAAGATTTTCTATTCAAGCCTTTCCCAGCAAGATCTAATCATTTTAATCCCTCTGAAGTCAGTCACTGATCCAAAGCCTGTTCAGGAAAACTCCACCTGGAAATAGGTTTATATCGAATTAGTCCTGATGTGCGTCGTAATTCTGCTGACCCTTTTTTTTTTGCTTGGTGCTGTATTTTCATTATTCCCGTAAGAAATTAGGGTTGTGTTTTACCATGGCGTTTAATACAGTCAACACTTTCAGCACTCTCAAATATTAGGGACAACTCACGTTCAGGTTTCGCATGTAGTAACGCGCAAGGTTTATTATGTCGAAATAATAAAGAAAGAAACGCAGGACGGTTATTGTTTTTTTTTTTGTTTTTTTTTTTTATTAAAAATCTCAAACAATATCAGATGATGTACTAACATTCCACAATATATTAATTGAGCACAAATTCTTTTCCTTAACATGAACAAGTGCAAGAATTCAAGCTTAAATCAAGCAATTATTTATAAAACGTGAAAACGTCAGTAAAATAATGCACGTTTCCGGCCATTTCTTAGCGTCTATGGCAGTGTGGTGCAATAATAATTTATATGCAAATGAGTTAAACGATGATTGGAGCAGAGAAACAACGAGCGACCAATTCCGAGGCAGTTTAAAGATTTGATTTATAAATTACGCACAACTGAGTTGCGTGTGCACTAAGAACCAAAAAATGTTTCATATTTCCCAGGATTTTTTTCTACCAAACAACCAACACTAGATTAATTTTCCAGCTTAAAGATTCCGATCATGGTTAATAATGACACACCGACCTTGCTGTAGATTTCAGAAAAGTTTCAACGACATTATTGATCTTAGTAGATCAGTAGAAATGGCAAAGCTGGTCGAAGAATGCCATCGTTACCAGAGCTAGAAGTCTCACACACACATCATTAGCCCAGGAGTGTGAATTATCCCCAGACTAGTTTAGCAAGAACTCGTTGATTTTGGTCGTACACCACTACATTCCTGCTCAAACTGTTGGTGTGTCTCTGTCGGTGCTCTCGTAGATGAGTTGAACCAAGTGGCTACGTGGATTAAAACAAGATACGGCATCAGGATACAATTAAATAGAATAAAATGTCTGTTACAATATTCTGTTTTTTATACAAAACACACCAGTAGCTGCTGTGAAAGGTTGTGTTTAGAAGAAAAATTACAACTATAAATTACCGAAGAACAAGAAACAGGACAGAAATATTAGATAACAGGATTATTAGTTTCAACATTCAGATTAGAAACAACAACAGAAAAATTCTCCTCGGACTAATATCAGCCAAATGCTCAACGATTTGCAAAAAAAAAAAAAAAATACAGAAAACATGTTTATTATGCACATATATGTGAAATAAAAATAAAAAGGTTCTGCATTCTGAGGCTAGTGTACAATATTTCAGACTGATTGCAGATAAAAAGCACCTGCCGGAAAAAAAAAAATCACTTTAGTCGTGATTCAAGATTGACAGTTTTGAGACTCATAAAGCGACCGTGACTGAAGAAAACAAAGTTCTGGTCGCGTGAGAACTTTCTGGTTAATTCCAGCGCACCCTTCCCAGAATCCTCTGCGCTAAGTAGCGAGTTGGCATTCTCACTTGAGGTTTAAAAAAAAAAACACTTTACAACAATCCCACCTATTTCATGGCAATTTCTAAAGAAGTCAATAATTTGATTGACCCATACAGAAACAACAATTGATCAATAAAAGTAATTGACCAATCAGAATCGAGTATTCAACAATGCCATGTAATAAACTTCATTCTTATCCCTTCCACGGCTAGAGGTGCCTGACCTGCTGCTGTTGTTGGAGAGTTGGTAGGATTGGAGAACCGTAGGCATTTCATTCATGATAACTGATCCCTTCGACATCTAGGATGAGTCTCGACTTCTTCTGCGACAACGTCCTCCATTTTTATTAGCGAAAGTTTCCTTGTAAATGCCCGGTATTCAGCCAGGTGAGTGTGCATGAAGAGGGCTAGAACGGTAGGGGTCACGTGCTTTCAAAACGCTGTGGCCCTTATGTAAACAAAAACAATCAAGTGGATTCTGGGAAAGCTGAGCTAACCCCTTTAAGATCTCTGAATCTGAGCGCTGCTATGACGCTAAAAATCCACCAATAGGAGGGCAGCATAGGGTGACGCCAAACTCAGGGGACAGCTAAATAACAGTGGTGATTGTGAAACGTAAACGTAACGCACTAATAAACAGAAAAACATACTTATTTTAGGTCAAACTCACAATGAAGAAGAGAAGGTGAGACCGTTTTCTGCGCTTGATCAGGCCGATTGATGATGTAAGTGGAACCCAGTATAATCGTATAATCTGACATGGAAAACAGACACTATCAAAGAGTATGTTATAGATTTTGGCTTAATTTAAGTCAGAACTATATGAGACATGTACAATATGAGAGTCTAAAAGATTCTTAAGATCTTTTAAGAGTTTTCCGTTACTTCCTGCTAACCGCACGTCTGCGTGCTGCCGTGAGTCTTCGTGTTTTTGCTGATAAACGAGGACAAGTTAACCGCTCCAGAATAAAACATGGTTAAATCCGCCCCAGCTCTATCCCAGCTCACACTGTAATCTTCTTATGCAATTTTTTCCCCAGGAATTAACCCAATCACGCACCAGATTTAATTAACTGCATCGATCCAGGGCATTCTTCTAATCATTTATACAAACAGGGTCTGATCACAGGTTGGCTCTTTGTCTGTTTATCTGAGAAAGAGCATTCAAGTGTGCTTTGGTTCCCTGCCAACAATTCCTCGCTACTGTTTATTATTTCAGAGCGCAGTCTTATCATCTTTATTAAATTTTTGTTTACACTAATCTTTCCATTGGCTCCTGCAGCTCGAATATAAACTCTTCTCTTTCCCAGAAGCCCTGAGAGCCTCTGTGACCATCTTCGAGATCCATGGCTCTGACACTAAACAGGATTCGAGATAAAAACGAGTGCTGCGGAACAGGTCGTACTCTGAGGAACTGCAGGCGGTCAAAATTCATCCAACATCTAGCTACCGGCAGCTTCTGGCGGACCACAGACCAAAATAGTGCCTTTTTAAAAAAAGAAATGTCACATTCAATAAGTGTGTAACACAAGAAAGTGTTAAAAGTAGTGATATTTAGCAAGCATGAAGCTTCGGTCTCTATGCTAATCAATAATTAGCCAATCACCTAGCAAGCTATTCACTCAATCCCTTCCATCTTTGAGTGAAACAGTGGCCACGTTACAACTAGTTATAACTTGTACAGGCAGGAGTGATAAATACAAGTCACAGCTATCACATTTTGATTTATACTTTATATTTTTCATAGATTCTGACATATATTTGGCTAGCCATAGCGCATTTCTCTGATATCTCTGATACCTAAATCTAAAAAAAACCAGGTATTTTGCAAAAGAGACTCTGAACGTGTCTCTCATGAAGTGAGTGCAGGAACGAGATTATTTAATATAATACTTTCTATGAATTATTCTATGAACAAAACAGGAAGTGTATTAGTGTACTTCCTATAGCTATAATTTTTGTTTACTGTTCCGTTGGAGAGTTAGCTAGCTTGCTAATTTATGTGCTAATTTGTAACTTTTAAACCAAAGGTAGATTATCAACAAATATACAATGTACAAAACATTAAAGGTAACATAACCCAAAAAACAAAGTATAACGTTAGCCTTGTTTAGCATCCCAGCAGCTTAGCGTTCGCTAATCACTGCTTAGCCGATCAATCAGGCGTTCAGACGTTCACTTCTCTTACAGCTAGCTGAAATAATACTGAAATCTGGACAGTGACAATATATTAAAATTATATTCACATGAATTATTAAGATATTAACAAACAATGCTACAAAACAATACTATCTGCCCTTAGTATAGTAAAGAATAAAGGATACAGTTAGCTATGTTTAGCATCCTTGGGCAGGCTCTGCTAGCTCATGATATGCTTTTAGTTTTTACTTTATGCTAACCAGTAATTAGCCAATAAGCTAGGAGGCTATTCATATCTATTCAGTCATATATTATCATAGTTTTATATGATTTTGCCTTTACCTCAAGAACAAATATTAAAGTTAGCATCATGGTGCGGTTTTAGCTAAGTGTGTTGGTTTGTGAAGTGCTTTTTTGTAGCTTACACTAACCACTAATCAGCTAGCACGCTATTCGTGTGTTCCCATCTTTTAAAGTGAAGTAAAAATAACGAATAAAGTTAGCATCGTTGTGCGGCTTCTGCTAGTTTACGTGGACGGCTGCATGCGACGTGCGCTAACAGATTTATGGCTCTTGTAGTAAACATAATCAGAGATAAAAACAAGTCTGGAAGTTCAGCTGCAGATGGTCGAATTTCTCAAACATCCAGTGACCGTCAGCTTCTCCGGCAGTCCGCAGGCTAAAATAATGCTGGACGTTTGTCAGAAGCCAGTCGTGGGCCACCGTCTTGTGTTCGCCACATAGCCTACATGTTTCCTGCTCATTAAGCACTAAGGAGTCACCACACACGCGCAAAAGTGTCTATGTTAGCGTTTGTTCGCCTCAGGCAGCAATCTGAGGTTTGGTGGTCTTTTTTTTCACTGATATATGAATCCTTCAGCGGTCTGGACGTTACACGCGTTGGCCACTGCAGTCGCTGGTCAGAAACGGTCACACGGGTTTATGTTTAGTTTCTGATCCGGTCCCTCTGGAAGCGAGATTCTGGCGGAGTTGGATTTTATTTTAAATTCAGTTTCAACTACTCACATCATACAATTAAAGTTTTATACTAAATATTAATCATAAGATTATTTTTTGCTTGGGTTATATTACGCTAAAATGGTTAAAAATACAGAATACAAGAAAGCTGACGAGAATAACCAATCAGGGACGGTTTCTGGCCTTGTCACCATGGTTACAAGCAATTTTTACCTCAGCTGTTGAAAGCATATTGTACCAAATCGTTCATTTTGTGTGCACGGGAACTTTTTTGCTATTAACCGTTTATTTTGAGCTCAAATCTCTGTTGCTCACATTAGCATAAGCGTCAGTAACGTAGCTCACTTTCAGTTAGTTGCAATTGCTAATAAAGCAATGTTTTGCTTCGATTTTTTTTTTCAAAACACCCTCACCATTTACATTTTAATTTAACAATAATTACAGTCAACTTGAATGTTTATTTTGATCAAACAGTGTCATCCTGAAGCAGTTCCAAACAAACTAGAACCAAGAACTGACTCTTTTGTGGTTGAAAAGCACAATACGCTGTCAGCGCACCAGCACCCCGTGTCTGCCACTTCAGCGTTCTGTTCTTTTTAGCTTCCTTGACGACTGTTTATTGTTTCATTGCTCTTCTGGAAAAACAAAAGTTCCCTCATTACCCCACCCTTCCCTTCATCATTTCTATTTCTGCTACTGTTTTCAATATTTTAGGTTACTGGACACAGGTTGTGTTGCTAACGGGCAGCCATGGCCTACAGGTTAGCGAAATGGGGGACCAAAAGGTCGCTGGGTCAATTCCCTGAACAGGCAGCAAAAAAAATGTGTGTAGGTCGGAGGAGTGAATGAACAGCACTTCTCCATCCCTCTAAGTGCAATTGAGCAAGGCATCTACCCCGCAACTGCTCCCGCTGCAGCGTGGCTACTCACTGCTCACGTGTGTGTCTGCGTGTGTTCACAGCTTCACATGGGTTAAATGCAGAGCCTAATTTAAGTATCTAAAAAAAATCATTAAATTATCCATCACGCTACATCACAGGACAGCTGGACACACCCAGTGGAAAGCGCTAACTCCCGTCTTCCTCTTCCAGAAACTCACGATTGGTCACTGTCCCTCTGATTGACAGGGGAGAAAAACTAATGCTGTCCCGCCCACCCAGAGAGCGTGGCCAAGACAGATCAAAATTCTGCACTGAGAAACCGCTGAACTCCTCTGTCCTGAAGATGTCTGAAAACGTAAAGTTACAGCTTTATTTCTGGCACTGGAGACTCCTTCCATAAGTGTAAAATAATGTCTTCTTTACCAAAAACCTCCATATCTATGATTTCTCTATCTACTGATAAATAACAACCTGTTTTTTTATCCGTTTATTATTAGGCTTACTGTTGATTGCGTCCACCGTAAATGTCAAAAAGTTGAAAAATTTATAAAATATATAACAGAATATATTAAAAAATTAATTATAATAAATAAATAAAATTGTGACACATTTTTTAAAATGTAAAATGATATAAAAATATAAAATGATTGGTGAATTAGCCTAGCCTTTTAAAAAAAAATAATTAAAAAAAAAAGGTTTCACTGTCTGATTGTGCTGCTGCAGGGCTCAGATGTGGCAACTAATGAATAAAAATAAATCAGCTGTGGGGAAACACGGCGCAGGAGACGAGACTGGAGAAGTTTTTTTTTCCATCTTGGCCAAAACACACTTGTGAGCCCTTTGGCCTTTATTGTTGTTGGGAGATCTTAGCTAACCATTCAAGTTTTACGAAGCTATACTGAAGGGTTTTCCGTAATCACAAAGCAGTGATCACGCAATTAGTTAGGACACAGAAAGCGTGACTATCAGATGGAATGAGGGTTAAAGGGCAGTCTGACTCCTACACAGAGTCAATGTGTGTCAGTGTGTGTGTGAGAGGGCAGGGTGTGTTGGTGTGGTGTGTGGTGTGGGAGAGGCAGTGGCACTCCAAAGAGCCACAGCTGTGTAAGCAGAACTACATTGTTTTTAACCCCAGTGGAGTCGCTCCATCTCCTCCTATTGCTGTCCTGGGCTCGGTGCCCACACACACACACACACACACCCAATCTCATCTCTTCTACCAAGTGTGCTCACTAAGAGAAATCATCACCATTAATTCCACATTTATATCACCTGAACCTTGAACTCAGTCAGAAAGAAACGTTGAATCAACGTTGTTCAATGGTGCAATATAATACGTGGCTTTATTTATTCACGCGAGTCCATAAGTTATTCTGCCCGAAATCAATGTCTTACGTTTCACGTGATACTGAGAAGTTAAGATAACAAACAGAAGTAGATTTACATTTCCTGAAACCTTCTTTCACAAGGAGCCGAAAAACGTGATAAAGGGATTAAAGAAAACTTTGTTTGTAAACGCTCTACGGTGCTAAACGACTAAAAACGTCTTAAAGATCACTTTTCAGCTGATAAGGGGATAAAAGAAAGACAGAAAGAAAGAAAGAAAGAAAAGAGGGATGAAGGAAGAAGAAAAGAATAAACATTAAAGAAGAGGTCTAAGTTCCCTCCATTCACTATGTTGCTCATTGAGTGTAATGCTAGGCACAAATGTGGTTGAACATTAGCAGTTAATGCTAAGCGCATTTAAGGTGTAATTTAAGTCAAACGGAGTCTTTTCTTCCAAATTTACCAACACATCTGAGGTAAATGTTGACATTCTCAACACTTTTGGCTCATTTCTATTCTGCTTAATTTATTGTACTTTTATTTAATTTTACCTTGTAGATGCATCATGGATCAATATGATTGTTAGCCTGTTTTTTTTAGGAAAGTTGGGTGTTAAGACTATGCTAGCTAGCTAACAAAAACACTATAGTTACAGCTTCACATCGGACCTTTGCCTTGCTAGGTAAATTTTTGTACAGGACATCTTGTTAATACGAGTTATTTTGGGGGGAATTTTGAGCCACAATGAAGAGCAAGCTATCTTGAGGAATTAGCAAAATAAATATCTGACATGACCGCTAGTTAGTAATTAGCTGTTTATCTGTTGTAGCCCAAGAAATGTGGGTTATACATTCGCCAATTTGATGCTAAATTAAGTACCTAAAGCACAATCCTTCATTTTACGTTTAAGTTTTAACATAAGTACTTTTCAGGCTTTGTAGCATGTTATGGACATCTAACGTTGCAAAAATGCTAATTGCGTTTGACGTAAACAGGTAATTTCTTCCAGTGGTGTTTTGGTTACAGATGTGCATTGTTTGACAAGCTTTTCACAGTTCATTTTTTGTTTTGTCGAGATCACAGGACAGAACGATTCTTATTAATAATGGACTTGATTGGTTAAACCCAGACCACATGTAGCTCTCAGACTCAGGACCAAACATTGCAACATTCTCTGCTTGATTATTGACAGAGGAACCATAAATGGAGTGATGGGGACATGTGGAAACATGAGCAGTGAGACAGTGTGTGCAGACAGACGGGTGCCAGAGACACACTCTCTGTGAGGAATGTGGGAGAAAAGTCATTTCTTTACTGCAGGTTCATTCAGCTGCATCCTCAATTAAACCATCATCACATCACCTGCTCTCTCTGTCTGTCTCTCAACCTGTCTGTCCTCTCTCTGTCTCACTTCGTCTTTCCACACACTGTGTATTTCTCTCAACCTGTCTCTCAGTCTCTTGTTCTGTCTGTCTCTCAACCTGTCTCTCTCTCTCTATCAGGCTCTCGCTCCCACCCTAAGTCTTTCTCTTAACCCGGTTCCCTTTCATTAATAGTATCTCTCTTCCACCCTTGCAATCTAAGTGCCTTTCTCCTAACTTGTCTCTCTCTCTCTCCCTCACCCTCTCTGTCTATCTCTGTGTCTCATTCTCAGTCTCTATCTCATCCATGCTCACGGTCTCTTTTTCTTAATCTCTCGCTCTCTCTCTCTTCGTCTCTATCTGTCTCCTTATCTGTCACAACCTGTCGCCTTTTCTCTCTGTCTCTTTCTTCCTGTCTTTCTGTCGGTATCTCTATCTGTACATCTCTTTGCTTTGCCTCGGTTTTATTCTCTCTCCCTCTCTCTCTCTGTCTCTCTCTATATATACATACGTCTCTGCCTTTTTTTCTCTGTCAGACTGTCTGTGTCTGCTCTTTTTCTGGTGCTTTATCTTGCTCCCTCTCTACTTTTCTCATTCTCTTAATCTGTCTTTCTCTCTCTCTGTATTTTCTCTTTCAATTTGCCTCTCTTTCTTTGTGAGTCTCGACATATGTCTAGATCTCAGTCTACCAGCCTCTCTCTCTAAGCCTGTTTCTGTCTCTGTCACTGTATCGCTCGCTAGTCTCTCTATCTGCTTTACTATGTCTTTATAAATACTGTGACTATGAATGAAACACTGACTACATGTTTATACAGTATATATAAACATAAAATAAATCAAATAAAATAAAATAAATATATATATATATTTATATACTAAAAAGCGTGTTATTTTACAAGTTCAGAAGTTCGCGTTTCTGCACTAATGACCAGTTCGAGAAGTTATGGGTTCAAATCCCGGCATGATCCTTAAACTCTCGACTCTTCATCTCTGCGCTTGGACTGGATTCTGCCTCCCTTTAAAGTCATGCCAAATGAATAAACGTGCTTTAACGCATGAATAATTCAGTGCTCACATTCTTCATCAACGAGATAAAGTTGACCACTCTGAGTTACACGCATCTACAGAAAGGGTTTATACATCAACTATTCTCTTAGGAGCTTTAGGTCAGAACCTGCACTTGTTTCCTCCCAAAATGAGCCTCGCAAAAACACTTCATAACCAGGCTGAATGTGACGTGATCCCAGAATATGTGGAACTAGTTTTGCCAATTCAAATATTCCACATTCTTTCCAATTACTCTTATTAAAGAAATTAGCCATCACAGTTCAGACGGCACAGCGGGAGTGAGTTAATGACCAGGAGGAGCTCTGAGGATCTCGGGTCGGGTCAGGGTGTGCCAATGAGCCCTGAGGTTCGAGGACTTTCTCCTCTAAATCACCTGATAGTCAGAACGAGGGGTGTTAGAGCAGCAGAAATGGAGCAGGAAGAACTGAACGGCAATGACAATTACGTTAATGACAACACTGTTGGTTGGTGTCGGTCTCTGTCTATCGCTCTCTCTCTCTCTGTCTCTCTGTTCTCTTGCTCAATCCTGCAGCACTCATACACTCACAAAAATACTAAATTTAAAAGTGTACCATTCGTACACCACATTCACACTTTTTGTACTTTTATTGTCTTTCACTTGTAACGGTCAAAAGATCTTAAGGTACTGTCTCTTCTTATTTTGTCTCTTCCAGTCTCTCTCTCTCTCTCTGTCTCTCCTTTACTATCTCTATCAGCTGCCTCACATTTACTCAAATCTGGCATTTGCTAAGTGAATAAATAAGAATCTAAATATAACTGATGATGTCCTTTGATGTTGCTTTAGAAAGAAGTGAACAGAGGAACGCTGAAGAGGAAGGAACTCATTTACACACTCAGATCTTTGGAAATCCCTCTGGAATGAATGTTATGCTTGAAACATCTTGGAAGTGTAGATTTGTCTTCTCTTTTCTCTCTTTTTTCGTCTCCTACAGCTTGAGCAGCATACACTTCTGAGTAGGAACGTCTGTTCTTGGTTTGTAAGTAAAAGTTAAGAATGTAAATAAGCTTGAACTGTTGTGCATGGAGCAGAGAGCTTATTAAACATTACAGGAAGAGAGTAGGTAAAATGACACGGGGTGCCAATAGTTTTGCAATCAGGATTTAGCAGTCCTCCGAACAGCACTCATTGCATGCTTGCACTACATTAAGGGGTGCCAATATTTATATCGAGCGCCTTACCTTACTCAGAGCGCTTACGTGCTGGCTCAGGACGAGCGCCGTGACGACGCACGTGAGAATCCGCATTGTGTTCTTCCAAAAAAAAAAAGCCAAAATTTAAATAAAAATAAAAATGTAAAATATAAAATGATCCCACTGCAGATTTTTTTTGCTGTTGTTCAGAGGGAGCAGCGCGAGCGCGAGCACCTGCAGGCTCTGACCTCCGTCACGCGCCCACACTTCACCGCTCCATGTCTCAGCGCGCGCGCTTCGCGGAGTTGTGCGGTGCGCGCGGACACGCAGCGTCCCGTACACACACACACGCACACACACACACACACACACACACACACACACAAATGTTCACTCATCTACATCTACCTCTAAAATACTGCATATGT
>JAQMYM010000039.1:24467555-24492713 GCA_030014255.1 Parauchenoglanis ngamensis | reverse complement strand
CAGACACGCACTTCCTCACACACACACACACAGAGACAGACAAGCACTCCCTCACACACACACACACACTTGCTATGTTTTAGGGAGGGACGTCAACCAATCAGATCATAGGAGGGGCGTGGTAAAAAAACAGCAAATGAGAGAATATGAACAGTGAAATATTGCAATAATTATTGATTTGATTGTTCGGCAAACAAACAAACAAACAAAGGCAAACAAACGTCATGGATAGCTACCAGATTAGCACTGACCAAATCAAACATTCTCATCCAAATACATTATTTGGTTTAATAACACCATTCATACTTCAAAATAAATAAAATAGATAGATAGATAGATAGATTGATAGATAGAAATTTTTAGATTATGATTATTATTAGTAGTAGTATTTATAATACTATTATATATTATATGTATTTTATATATCTTTATAATAGTATGTAATAAGTTTTATACTGACATAAAAGTAATGTATGACTTTTATTGTGGCCACAAACATACTATCATAAGTCATTTTCTAAATCTCATGTTAAATAAATGGGAAGTAAATGCAAGATTGAAGGGGAAAAATCTTTTGTGTTCTCAGTAAGTTTGCGTTACACTTTCAGCAAAATGGCCTCATTCCTACAGATAAACTGAATCCAAATGACTTCCTGACTTCTTATTTAGCACTAGTGTAGGTAGTGTATGTCTAGGGAGGACTTTTACGCATCCCTTTGTGATTTGCAGCCTACACTATATGGCAAAAAGTTTGTGCACCCCTGACCTTCACATGTGCTTCTTCTCCACATGTCCCATATTTGCATCTTCTCCAAACTGCTGCCACAAAATTGGAAGACACAATTGTATAGAATGTCTCTGCATGCTGTAGCTTTACAGTTTCCCTTCACTGGAACTAAGAGAAACCTGTTCCGGCATGACATTGCCCCTGTGCACAATGCCAGTGGAGAGGAGAGTGGAGCTTATTATAACAGCAAAACTGTACTGAATCTGGAATGGGATGTTCACTGAGGCCAAATATTTTTTATGTTATTTTGTTTATTTTGCATAGATACATGTAGTATTTTTCACTTTTTTCATCTGTTGATTTATGCATATATTTCTTATAGCTACAGTTTTTAGTCATTGTTTTACTCTTCTATTTAATTAATGTTTTATTTTTGTTGTTGCATTTTTGGATTTAACTGTCATTTGTGAAAGGTAGGCCTGATATACAAATTAAATTCACTATTATTAGTAGTAGACCTACTTGGAATTGAACTACTTCATATTTTAAAATGCCAGTTATTAATTTTTCTTCTGTTCCTATAGCGCCATCTGTCCGAAAAAGTGAGGAATGCATTTAATGCAGACAAATAATAATAATAATAATAATAATAATAATAATAATAATAATAATAATAATAATAATAATTAGTATCAGTAGTAGTAGACTTAGTAATTAAGTTAAATTAAATTAAAAAATTAAATTGAAGTAAGTAATAGTAATTAAACTATTTCATGTTTTAAAAAACATGAAGGACGCTTTAATTGCATAAACAAACAAACAAATAATTCTTGGAGTCAGATTTAGTTTTTTCATAACAAAAAAGCTTTACTTTAAAGACTAGATTAATTTATTTACTTAACTTTTTCAACGTATTCATATATGTCTTTTTTCTGTTTTGCGTTTCTCCCTTTTTTTTTCTTAACTGGATTTTTTAATGAAACATTTAAATGTAGACCTATAATGTACATCACATATAAATATAATATAACTTTTCCTTATTATTATTATTATTGTTGTTGTTGTTGTTGTGTGTTTGTTTGTTTGTTTATTAATATCCATATTACCTATACATTTCAAATTCCATTTTATAGCTCCATCTATAAGATAATGTCAAGAAAAACACTATAGGTGAATTATTTTTCTTTTTTTTCTTTTCTGTTCTCTTGTTTGTTACAGTAATATTATGTAAGAGTCATTTTAAGACTTTTTTTAAAAAACTGCAATAATAATTATTATTTTTATTTATTTACTTTTTATCATTTCTAATGTGTATGGATAAAATCCGCAAATCAATCCATGAACATACACACGCGGTGACGTAAATACCGGCGTGCTTTCTGATTGGTCGATAAAGAAACCCGGAAGAGAAATGAACTGTTTTGGGCTGTGGAGCAGGCACGTGGTGAGAATGGTGCGGATAAAAGCCAGGTAAACATTAATGTTATTATGGTGCATGTGTGTGTGTGTGTGAACTTTACACACCCTCAGAGTTGTTTTAGAGTTGTGTGTGTGTTTCAGGTATCTGCTGTGTGAGGTGTGTGTTTCAGACTCCAGCAGTTTGCGGTTGTTGGAGGAAAAAGCCATTTATCAGGCGGTGAAAGCGGCGGTGATTAAAGCGCATGGGGAGTTCGGAGCTGCTCTCTTCAGCATCGGATCAACAGGTCCTACTTTACTAAGTCTTTTACTGAAATTAAAGAAAGAAAAAATATCCAAATGACTTTATATTTTTGTTTCATGCAATGAATGCACGAGCGCGCTTTAAGCTAATAATAATAATAATAATAATAATAATAATAATTTAAACTTCAGTGTAAGGAGAGGAAGAGAGAGGACAGTTCGGGACGATTATTACAGGAATACCTCAGCAATAATAATCTAACAAGCAACAGCAGTCTGTCTGACCCAGAAATCTTTTCCAGTGAAGGGAGGAAAATGTGCACAATTGAATTTTTTCCCCCACCAATATTCCCCGCCCTCAGTGTGAAATGAAATGAAATCAGTTAGGACCTCATTCACTGTCTGTTGAATTCTGGGTTCTGATTGGTCAGATGGGAGGTCCTGATTAGTGATCTATAACAGCAGCTCTGACAGGAGTGCATCTGAATGTCACAGGTTTATAATAGTTGTAATGCATTACCGTTTCTATGGTAACCGCAATAAAAACAATAGTATAGTATTATTCACAGGCGCTGACTGAGTGACGCTTTCTGTAAGGAGACGTTCATGTGGCATTTATGAACGGAGTGTCGGTGCTTTATAACAGTCAGAGGTAAAGCTGTAACTTTGTCTTTTGACATCTTCAGGGTTTTTCTCTGTAACATGACGAGCTGTCTTATTAACATCGAGATGCTGTACCATAAGTGAGAACAGGAACTAACACTTTCCTGAACATTCAACAATAAATGTAGTTGTAAAGGGGAGAAAAGGATACTCGGCATATTGCAGTGGTATAAGATGAATAAGACGCTTGTGTACGCGCTGTTGTAGCAAAATAATAAACGTCAGAGTGATAATTGCGAATCCGCTTCATTGTAATTGATTATATTCCTGTAACAGAGCAAGGTGCGGTGTTTATTCCTTACTAATGTGAGCAAGAGGATGTCTTTGTTATTAAAGTCAAACATGGGGAAATGAATTCAGTCGCATGTGGCTGGTTTGAATTTCTTTTACAGATTTAATACAAGAAACAAAAGAAATGTTAATAACATTAAGACGTGTGTGTGTGCGTGTGTGTGTGTGCGCTTCAGTGACATACGTGAACGCATACACCGGCGTGGTGATCCTGCGTTTCCGGAAAGCCCACTATGAGCTTCTCTGGTCTGCTCTGCCCTTCATCACCAGCATATGGAGCCAGGGGCAGAAAGTGCAGTGCTTCTTCAACTGTATACACGTCGGAGGTGAGCGGATATCAGTACACACCTACAGGACACCACGGGACTTTCCAGACTGCTTTTATCCTCTATTTCAGGAGCTCTCAATAGTGTATATATGCTAATTGATTACTTTTAACGTGCTCATTTGCTAAAATCTTTATGATAGGCTTGCTAATCCAGTAAAGACAGGAATATTTGATACATGTAACATTCTCAGATTAGTGTAAATCAGGATTGTTGTATCAGCAATGATGAGAAGCAAAAAGGTAGAATGAATTTAAAAAAAAAAAATTGCAGCTCAGGAATCAATAAAAACAAGGCAAAGACTAAACTAGGCTACATGTGGACAGCTCTTAGTGAGGAGAGTTTAATATAGTGTATAAACGCAATTAAAAGTGCAGTAATCAGTAAATGCAAAGAAAATGATTTGAAGTTGATGGTCAAGCTTTGTATTAGTTAGATAAATAGATTAGTTAATTTTCTCGCGTGTTAATTTCTGTACGCTTCTGTAGGATACGATCGTTTTTACTGGATTTATAGGATTTTTATGACTTTCTTGCGTGAGAGCTTGTACAAATGGTTTATGAATGATTCCATTTATATCAAGGAGGATAAAGGAGTCCATTATTAGTGACATTTAATCTCTCTCTCTCTCATCCACAGGCACCATCCGAACGTGTCAGAAGTTCCTCGTGCGATACGGGAGACAGCAGCTGTGCCGAATGCTGCCGCACTGTAAGACTGCGGGTAAGCGCCGCTCTGATCTCAGCTCAAAAAAATAAAGCTGAAGGAGAAACTGAATGTCTGTATATTCCATGTAATAATCTTTGAATAACCTGTGGAATATCTGATGCCACAAATATGGCGTTGAAAGCATTTATTTATTGATCCAGCTTGATTTTTAAAGTTAGTCGTCTAAAGAGAATACAGGACACACGGCACTAAGTATGTAATCGCAGTTTAATTGTTAATGTTACTATTTTATAGGAAATGATCAGAAATGATGATTTCTGTGATCACCGTAGAGAAAGAAATAAAAGTACTAAGAGAGACGAGTCGGAATCAGAAAACTTTATTAAAGTACAACCCGTCAGGAAAATATTCATCATTATATAGCAATGTATAGATTAGAGACAGTATTCTAAGAAGCGTGTAAGCAAAAGAAAGGAACCCCAGATTGGCTTTAGAAGCATCCAGCTGAATTGCCTTTTTTTTCTACACCATCACTCTCATATTTCTTTCTGTCATTCTGTGTAGCTGAAAAACAAGAAGTGAGGAGAGCCGTGTTGAGCTGCTCACTCAAAAAATCCAGAGGTGATGATGATGACGACGACGATGATGATGATGATGAAGAGGAGGAAACCTAACTGTACATCACACCACAGACATGCAGAGATACACTATTCAAGTTATTTGTTACGTCGTGTGTGTTATCGTCAGGGGTAACAGTGCTTGTTCGGCTTCCAAACTGGTTAATGCCCCAACCAGGTGGACTTTCAGCTCCCGGTTTAGCCCTGGTCTTTACCCTTGGAATCATCCTGGAGTTTCTGGCATCCCAGATTTGATTTTATTACTTGTTATGCATGTTATGATTTGTGTTATGTTATAAGAATAGTCTGCCGTATCTGGACTGACTGAAGAAGTTTTGTATTTTGTTGTAAATGCCACTGCACAATGAAACAGAAATTCATAGCAAAACGTATGATGTGTGGTATTGTGTTTCACACAAACAGCATGGTCAGTAGAGACGAAAAGTAAACACTATAAAATTTTCCATTGTCACGTTATAAAGTTTACAGGGTATGTAATATGAACTCACACTACATATTATGGCGCTAACACAGTAATAACTTTAATTATGCGTTATGGTGTGTATGTTATCGGTTTAGTGCTAATACAAACATGCCCGTTTCGGTTCTGTTTACATTATTTTTAATCCCATCCATTTTCTGACAGCGCGATATAATTGGCTCGATGTATCCCAGGCATTAGTTTACGATTGGATAATAGTTTATACACGTACGTGAATCAGCCAATCTCAACCCAGGGGGCGGGATTTCATGTATCGCTTATATTCAGTCCACCAATCAGAGACAGTGATGTCACACGTGCACGCATGTAATCCGCGTCTGTCGTATAAAAGTGTCATCCGGGTACTTAGGGTTCCTGTTAGGCGACCCGTCGCCACAAGAGAGATCTCGTTTAGCGTTATCGGAAATTTGGGCCTAAAAACCCATTAATTTATCCGTTTTCCCGCAGCTGGAGAGCGGATAACGCTCTGTGGGGCGCAAAAGTTCCCAAAACAAGAGGAGAAACAACCTTTTCGGGGTTAATCCCCCGCTTTTTGCGAGCAAACCTTCTTACTAAATCTTCTTTTGGAGACATTTTGAATTTGGTGTCTCTTGTTTTTTTCTCCGTTTGTTTTGTGGTCAAGATGTCGCCGTAATGGAGTATCCGGGTTCGACAGACATGAGCAAGGGCCTTCGCCGCCTGACCCGCACCTCTTATAACAACCCGCTTTTTTCATTTGTTGTTCCGTTTAATGCTAGAGAGCTCGGCTGCTCTCTCCCCGGAGCTCGGCCTCAATCCTTCTTCACCCAGAGACATGGAGAAAAACCCGAACGCCAACACCAAGGTCCCGCCCCGTTCCAGCTCCACAGGCCCAGCGCCTTCAGATTCTAAAACTAAAACAGGTATACACCATTCACTTTGGGTTTAAATTGCTATTTCTTTTTTTTTTTTTTTTTTTTTTAATAAAGAAAAAAATGTATATTATGTTCAGATTTCCCAGCTCTGACGCAAATGTTTTGTTTGTTTTCCTTATTTGACGTGACGCTCGTAGGCCTCTGGTCATGTGGTGTCCCAAATGGCTCCCTATTGGAGGGGTAGTGTACTACGTAGGGCGACGACGGTATAGTCCGTGTGCACTACATGGGGCACCTGTTTAGCGAGCAGGGATGCGTTTGGAATCCAACCTCAAAGGGAAAACACTACTCTGAAATCTGGCACGCGCTGTTGTACTTATTTTTTTTGGGGGGGCCCAAAAAAAAATTTTTTTTTTAGTTTTTAAAAAAAAATCCCCAATATCACTTTGGAAACTGTAAATGCAAAAAAAACAAAACAAAAATAGTTAGTATGCCGACATAATTCTACTCTTGATGCGAGGCGAACTTTTTGTAGTTTTGCTAACGCTAGATAGCTAACCTCTCCACGTTTAAATAAATAAATAAATAAATAAATAAATAAAAAAGACTCCGTGAACAATTACGGATTGTCTTTCGATTCTTTGAAGCGTCCGCTGTAGAAATCCCAGCGAACGAGCTGTTACTATAGAAACGACAAGCGGAGTAATATAAATGTACGCCTGTGATCTGCCTTGGAGCCGGAACTACTTTCAGAGCCGCTGTTGTGGAAAATCAGAAAAGAGATGGTGTGATTTATCTAATAAAGTTCAAGTCAAACTGGTTAGATGTGACCTTTTCTTTAATAAAGAAATTTATCATGTTTGTTCATAAATTCAGACAATAAGAATGTTATTAATGTTCATAAACGGCAGCGCGATGCCTGAAGGCGACGTCCTTGTGACTATGAACTGCTGCCTGGAGGCTATTCTTGTTCTGCCACATGACTCGAGGAAATCCTCCCGGCTCATGGAGAGACTCTGGAGAGGATGGGGCTTGTGTTCAGTCAGCCGCTGTGCGTTTCACTGATAAGCTGTGTGTCGACACCCTGTACACGCTTATCATGAGGTATTAAACTAAATTGCGCTCAAAGTTTAAGCAGTGTGTTAATTCCTGGTAAACAGCAGGACACGTCACACAGTTAGTGACTGATCCGTGTAGAATGACCGTTTTGTTTATTGTGCTGGGAATTTTGGGATATGTTCACGCCTACAGATCAGAGAGTCACGGAAAAGCGTGATGTTGAAGGTTTTGACATGTAAATCTGATTCATTTGATGTATTCGGTGTACTGATCTAGGTTTTGTCTCAAATATAACTTGCTACATACAGAACGTGACGTGCCTCTGGCTTTCCAGCGTTCTGTCATCAGTGCCGATCGGATCCACGTATCGGCAGGACGTCCGTCACTCTCGGCAGTCCCTCGCTGTCCTCCTCGATAAAGCTCTTGTGTCCGGACAGCGATGACCACAGGAGGAGTGAGGTTCTAGCAAATTGTTTTCACAACATGGCGGTCGAAGGAGGAAAGAAACGCTGGTTCTTATTTTAGTTCTTGGGAGAACCAGCAGTTTGAAAACACAATAAAACAATCAGAAAATACTCAAGAAGCATCTGAGTTCTGTTTTGGGGGACGGGAGCTGATGCACACGCCACGACACTACATCTGGCAAGTCAGACATCTTTGTTTTTGCGACAAGAGGTGACCTCCGGACTGGAATGATCGGGCTAGTGCCGGGTTTGGAGAGAAACGGTGACTTTCTCAGAAGAGGATGGAGAGGAACACCGAATGGAAATAAGCGATTACCCCAGGGCCTGGTGAACATGTGAACCTGTACGTATAGAGCTCCAGCTTGATCTAAATCGAGTCAAAGATGCGATGTATTGATTTCTGAAAAGCTGACTAAGGTCTTTGACTGATCTGAGTTTACTAAAGACTACAGCTAGAGACGCTGCAGCTCGTCTCGCTCGGAAAAAACAGACCTCTGACAAGGAAAAGTGCAAAGGAACGAAAGGGTGAAATCGCCCTGGAATGTCTTGTGTACAGTTTGTTTTATTTTATTTTATTTTTTCCTTCCTCTCTCTCCCCTTCTGCTTGCAGCGTGTCCGGAGATGTTATTGTTTTGGTTGCATTACTCTTAATGGAGCTCTAGAGAAATAGATGCCATTTGTCAGGGGTTTTTTCCCGGTGCGGTTTGCTTGTTTTTGTTACAATTTGAGTAACAGTTAACATGCATGGCGTATATCAGTACCGTAATGTCAGCTTTCTGCTCCGACTGGCTTTCATTAATTTCGACTGGCTTTCTTGGATTAACACGTTTCCATGTTGTTTTTTTCCCCCCCTTTTTTGTCTCCCTTTCAGATGCGAAGAATAATGGCAGCTCCAAGCGCTACAACCGTAAGCGGGAGCCCGCCTTCCCCAAAGCAGAGAGTTTTCCAGGCCCCCGTCGCACCCACCCACAGAAAGGCAAGAATTTCGACAAGAGACCCCCCCAGAGAGGCGGAGGAGGCGGTAGACAGGGTGGGCTCGTGGGCGGTGGGAGAAGAGAAGAGGTAAGACGCTCACGGTGCTGAGACTCGTGTAAACCGTGGCTCTTGTTTTGCTCGCGCTGATGGAACCGTGTCTCCTCCTCCCTCAGGTAGCCGAGACGCGCCGGGCCGAGTTCAGCCCGGCTCAGTCTTCTGGACCCAAAAAGATCAGTTTGAACCACTTGCTCAATTTTACCTTTGAGCCGCGCGGAGGCCATGTCGGCTCCGTGGGCGACGGGCATTCGTGCTGGGGTCGCCGCAACAAGTGGGGTCACAAACACAAGCCCTTCAACAAGGAGCTGTTTCTGCAGGCCAAGTGAGTGACGCAGGGACGAAACCCCGTGCTGTGCTTTTACAGGGAAATAATAAATGGTGTGATGAAGCAGAGTTTCCAGCTTGGTGTCGATTTTATTCCTCTTTCACCACAGCAGTTTGTGTTTTTAAATCAAATAGTAACGAATCCTGTTTAATCTGATGTTCCTTGTTGTGTCTGTGTAGCTGCCAGTTTGTGGTGATCGATGACCAGGATTATCAAGCTCACTTCACTGACCCGGACACGCTGGTCAGCTGGGACCGTGTGCAGCAGGTGGTGAGTGAATCCCGTTCATAAAGACGAACCGTTTCCTCACTGATCAAACTCCCGTGTGTTGGAGCGGAGAGAACCAACTAGTTGTTAGCCAACGGATTGATGTACATGATGGAACCTTTATCTTTTGTTCATCCTCTTTCCTCTCCGATTCAGCGCATCTACAGCCACGAGGTGCCGTCCTGCCCGATCTGCCTGTACCCTCCGGTGGCAGCTCGCATCACTCGCTGTGGCCACATCTACTGCTGGCCCTGCATGCTGCACTACCTGTCTCTGAGCGAGAAAACCTGGTCCAAGTGTCCCATCTGCTACGAGGCCGTGCACAGCGCCGACCTCAAGAGGTACGCACGGCCGGGAAGCGCTGGTGGAGGGGAAAAAACCTGTTTGTTTAAATAGTTTTTCTGGATCGTAGCCTTTGTTCTAGTTCCAGATGAAGGTGATGACTGGAGGCCAGTGTGGTGTTTTTAGCTGGTTAAAAAGTTGATGAGCTAGAAAAGTAGGATTGGGTGTGGTTGGATATTTGAATGTTGGAAAACTTGTTACTGTTATACATTTGGGGAAATTTTCAGTTTCTTTAATTTTTAAAGATTTTATTGTTCTGTAAAGAGGCACAAAGTAGAGCAGGAGAGACACAATTGGGGTAGAGCGGGAAAGAACCACGAGGTGAAGAGGCGCAAATGAGGTAGACAAATACAAGGTGCGGAAGGGGAAGAGTAGAGAGGAACATAAGGTACACACACAGTGGAGAGACACCGATAGGGTAGCAAGGCATACAAGTTGGGGGGATGTACACACACACACACACACACACGCGCGCGCATAGACACGAGAACCCAGAAAGCATCATTCTGCAGCTCTGTCATTATTAAACTTGCTTTGAACTCGACCCTCACAGGCTCTCGTCTTCTTTCTCAGTGTTGTTGCTATGGAGACGCGTCAGTACATGCCTGGTGATGTCATCACCATGCGCCTGATGCGCAGGGAGAAAGGTGTGTTGGTGGCTCTGCCCAGCTCCCAGTGGCTTAAAGTGGAGGAGCCCATTCGCTTTGGAGGTGTGTGTGTGCGCGCACGTGTGTGTGATAGTGCTCGTCTCAACATGGAAATATTTGGCTTTTAGTTCTTGAACAGATTGATTGATCTTTTTTGATTATAAACTTTCTACAGACATGCTGAACACTGGTGATGTGTGTATGTTTGGTGGTCCTGATTGTGTGTGTTCCTGTGTTGCAGACGTGCGTCTCCGCTCTTACTCCAAGCTGCTGCTGGCGTCTCAGGATCAGGTTCTGGGTCTGCTGGCGGAGGAGAGAGCGGCACTGCGGGCTCAGCTGAAGCAGGAACAGGACGACCCGCAAGCCTGCTTCATACAGAGCGCCTTACTGCAGCTGCAGGTCACACGCGCCCCTTTATAACTTTCAGAGACCTGTAATTCAGCACCAGTGATCAGTCTCTCACCAACCTTCTTTTTCAGACAACTTGGCATTTTAGTTCTTGAGTGGTTAAATATTGGTTACATTAACACTTTGACCAGAAGTGAAATATTAAATCTTCCTTTTAACCCCAGATGTAATCAAACGACTTAAATGTTCGGCTCAGTAACATTGGGGGGGGAAAGGAAAAAAGAAATTCAACCCCAAATAGAAGTGCAAATTATTTTACAACATTCACAACATTCATTTCTATTGACAACGGTGCCTCGTACACGGCCACAAACGCTTCTGAGCCGTGTAAGGGTTTAAATCTGAAAAAACATCCATCAGACACGTCTCAGCCGACGCGGTAGATTGGAGTTGACCGTTCAGTCATCTACGTTTCCTTTTTTTCGCCACACGATCGCGCAAGACTTGTGTATATTTTGTTTTTACACAACTGTAATTCCCAAAAAGTTCACCTTTGGAGTTGACGGGGAAGTTTTATTTTATCTAGAAGTTAACTATTGAGATTAATTAATGATAGAAATTTTTAAAAAATTGCGCCGATTCACATTTTACGTTTTTCACTCTTCATAGGTAGCAACTGAATTCAGAAAATTATTCACGTGCATTTTTTTTGTTTTCTTTTAGATGTAGTTTACTCTAGTTCATTTAAAGTAATTTTATTTCCAAGAGCCTTCTCTTGCTCAAGTTAAAGGAGATCTGGTTTTATTTGAGCATGTGTCTGTGTTGTCTGAGTACTGAGCTCCTGTTCATTAACGTTAAGCAGATCGGAGACTGCAGAGCTTCACTGCAGTCGCACTGCATTTTTCCGCATCGTAGAGCTCGGAGCGAGCAGTGATCAGCACCTCTTGCTTTCTCTAGCTATAAAGTGTGTGTGTGTGTGTGTGTGTGTGTGTGTGTGTGTAGGAGCGAGAGGATGACCTGCTGCAGCGGTCCGTTCCAGATAACGGCAGCTTGGAGGGTGCGGACATGAGGAAGCTCTCTCTGACCGACCCGACTGCTGCTGAGGTGGCCGTCAACAATCTCACCTGCTCCAAGGTAAACGAGTCGATAAGCGTATGTGTTGTAACATGATCAGATCTTTCACTTGGAAAAAAGATGATCGATTTGGCCTTGTACAACGGAAATGAGTGTTCACAACTCAGCAGTTTATTACGGGGGAGGGGAGTGGACACGCCTATACACGTCTAGTTTCTATCCAGATCCAGGGTTCCGTTCAAACAGGCTGAACACTGCGTATAAGCGAGCACCCTGATTAACCGCCTGTGACCGCTCCTCTCTCCAGCCCATTCTGCAGTACGCTTCAGCGTTCGATGACGAGGTTCAGGAGACGACTGAAGAGCTTCCTGAGGTCACGCCCGAACAGGAAGTGACGGAGGTGGCCGAGAAGGTGCTGGACGGACCCGGAGAGGAAACTCTTACTAATGAGGCTGGGCCACAGCAGAACTCTCAGCATGGTCCATACTACTACTTCTACCAAGGTGTGTGTTTAGTATGGAGAGAAATTATTCAGGTTTCCTTCCTTTCTGTGATCAAATGGTTAGAGGGGGACTTGCTTTTTTTTTTTTTTTAAATTAAAGACACTGCTCCACAGGTGTTTTCCTTTGTGTGTACCCTTTATGTTTAATGCAATGCCAGTGTGCGCTCTTTCTGTCTGTCTGTCGTAGCGGAGGATGGGCAGCAGATGTTCCTGCACCCAGTGAACGTGCGCTGCCTGTTGAGGGAGTACGGCAGCCTGGAGAACAGCCCTCAGTCCATCAGCGCCACCGTAGTGGAGATCGAGGGCCACGCGGTTAACGAGGTACGGCCTCTCCGATTCGCCTACAATCGATTGAAGATGCTCTCTCAAAGCAGTTCTCTGTCTGAACCCGGCACACTTACACGTGTGTGTGTGTGTTGCGTTTTTAAAGGACGTTCGTCGTCGACAGCGTTACCTCTCACACCTGCCCCTCACCTGCGAGTTCAGCATCTGCGAGCTCAATCTCCAGCCTCCTGTCCTCTCCAAGGAGACTCTGGACAGCTTCTCCGGTACTGTAGCACCTGTCCCATTTAATGAATAAACGAATCCTCATTAAAACGTACTAACCTTGACCTTTGTTGCTCTGACAGACGATCTGGAGCGCAGGAGGCGTGCGAGGCAGAAGAAAGCGAGGGATGAGAAGAGGAGGGAGAAAAGGATTGAGATGGAGGAGAACAGGAAGCAGGGGAAATGTGAGGAGACGAAATGTGATGCGACGCCGAGTCTGGCGCAGAGTGTTATTGCTTGAGTCCATTATGCTCCTTATAAGAGAGGGTGTTACTCCTGTGTATTTTGACTGAGTGTGAACTGTTTTGCTTTGGGATGTAAGGGAGTTGTGGTATTTTCCAGTCGGGCAGATGTGCACTACCTGAAACGGGTCTATTTTTGCATGTGGTGTTAAAACTCAAAGTCTACATGGTTAGTTATTTATGATTTCTCTTCCACCACGTGTACATGCGCATACGCGGCTGCTTCACGTACCCGCGTGTGTATATTACGTACATTTGGAGGATTAAGAGCGGTATCCGTGAGACGGCACCTCGGAGTAGAAACAATCATACTGATCTGTGAAACTCTGCATTGTCATGATCCAGGTCTTAAACCCTCATCATATGATCGAACACGTGATTTGGGACAGTGTTAGTTTAATTCATTTGCAGACTCGGTCACATGGTGCCGTGCTGCCTCCACTGTTCATGTTGGTGTAACGGTGCAAGTGCGACCGTCTTGCGTATTTACGCAGGTATAAATCAGCCTTTAGGTCTCGGATCGTTGCGAGCTCGGTGTGTTGGTGTCTGTGTGTGTTGTAGACCCAGAGGTGCAGATTGGGCTGGAGAACCTGCAGCAGTTCCCAGCGTTTGGTTCTCCTCCTCAGTACAGCAGCCCACCAGGACAGAACCCGGAGTTCCTGCTAGGACCCCCGTCTCCTCTGAGCTGCAGCCCCGTCTCGGGTAACGCACCAATTCCTTCATATTTTTCAACGCGCGTGTTAGTAAATGTAACCGAACAGTTCAAATATAACGACGCCGCATAAGCGACCGTTTTAGCTCAAGTCACTAAACATGATTTAAAATAAAAATGTTTTTGGTGTTAAGGTTCTTGTTTAATTTATTATGCAGTCTCTCCACAACGGGGCGCAATTAACTCTGTTGCACTTATTCGTTTGTTCGTTAACCTGTTCCGTCTGCTTTTCGCATTTCAGACGTTGTGATGTTCCCTAGTCTAAACGGGAACAGTCCGCCCTTCAGCGCAGGTGTGGAGGAAGACTCGCCCTGCATGTCCTTCGCACAGGTTAATCCCGCCTTCCTCAATCACTTTTCCGATTGCGTTCCAATTCCGGGGAACACTTTTTAAATTTCCGCTTCTAATCCGTGTAGATGCTGAGAGATGGAAAAGCCCGAGCAGACGTCTGGCCCAAACCTCCTCCAAAGAAAGGTGATTTGAGATTTAGAACCCTGATATTGCCTAGCGAGTGGTAGGATGGGCTCCGTTCCCTGTAATAAATCTGCCTCCCTCCCCCCAGATGTGTTCCTGGCTCCCCCGGTGGCTGACAGCGATGGCGAGAGTGATGGATCGGACCGCGTGCCGGTTCCCAGCTTCCAGAACTCCTTCAGTCAGGCGGTTGAAGCAGCACTTCTGCAACTGGACCACAAACTACCAGCCAAGGCTGAAGCTCCGCCCACCACTGGTCAGTCCTCTGCACCAACAGTATTAATAAATATTACTAAATTAATAAGTAGTAAAAATGTTTTATATAATAAATAATTGCTAGTGTTCGTATGCAGGCCACGCATAGGTAAAGAAAATTATTCACATCTGTAATTTCATATGCTCATAAATGCCTTCAGCAAATTCTTTGAAATTGTAAATTTAATAGTAAACTGTTGACAAATCTGAGATTAATATTTCAGACAGGAGTTGAATTGCATCAGTGCATAGCTTTAAATAAAAAAGTAATAAATAGTTAATTTATTTACTTCCTACTTGACCGTTTCTCCACCGTTTCCGTTTTCCAGATGAGAAAGGAGGAAAGAAAAAGAAGAAAAAGCAGAAGCTTCTCTTCAGCACCTCTATGGTTCACACAAAGTAAACAAGACTGCAGATCACACTTTCACCCCCCCCCCCCCTTTCCCCTCCGTCTTATTCTTTATTTCGTTCTTCCTCCGTTCTGTCCTCTAGGGTGTTAGATTAGTCACCGCGTAGCGCCTAGCCAAGCGTCGTTACTGAGCTGAAATTACGTCGCTGTAGGTCTGGTACTGCGTTAAGGATGTTAAGTGATCGCCTTTTTTTCTTCTTCTGTTCGGCGAGTTAAATTGAAAGTAAGCGACGTGGCACTAAAATAAATTCTCGTATGATTCACGTCATGTACGTTTAGTTTCACTGAGGTTTTGCTTACGAAGCAGCACGCGAAATAAATCGATCGCTCAGCTGTCGGCGCTTGAAGATGATTTCACAAACGTAGCTTGCAATATCGACTCATAACATGTAAAAAAATAAATAAATAAAAAGTATGCGTGTGCCGGGGCTCAGCGATAACGTTCATGGGTTCAAGCGACGGCAGTCAGGCAGCTGCTGAATAACACGCCCTTCACGTCGTCCCTGATGCCCGGATGCTTTCGGAGTGAAGAGGCTGGTGGATGTGGGTAACTCTTGTCTGCTTCGGTGTAATCGCTGCTCGTTTCCCATCTGCCCCTTCTCTCTTCCTCTCCTCAGCTCAGTAAGGCACTTTGTATTTTCCTCATTCTTCAGCTTTACACGTAAAACATGATCTGACCCACGTTTACACGCCGCTTCATCCGGCTCTTTCCAACACGTCATAAAGTTTAGTCTCGGATGTTTAACCGGTGGAATTGAGCAGGCGTGTGACGCTTCAGCAAGGTGCCGCCTTTATTATATATATATATTTTTCCCCCTTTTCCCCATGTACTCACCTGCTGAACAACAAAGAGAGAAATCGTTTTAGTTTTTTCCCTTTTTTTTTTTTTTGGATTCCTTTCATTGGAGTCTGCGATTGTAAACCTGCATATTGAGAGAATAAAGGATGATTATGCACCACCTGTGTGGGTTCGTCCTCTTACTGAGCTAGAAATGCTTCCAATAGTTGCACCATGATGCATTGTTTTACATGTTGGTTTTAATGTGCACCAAGAACATGAAAATGGAAGAAGTGTACACGTCCAGAAGTGTGCAAAATGACTAATTCTTGGATCCTAGTCCACAGCATCGTCACCTTCAGTGCTTGTGGCTCACAACTTGGGGAAATGAGATGGATGTAGTGAAGATTTGCCAGGTTTCAGATTTACTGTATACTCTACAGGGTCCTACTTTGCTGCTCTGTCTTGGTGTGTGTGTGTGTGTGTGTGTGTGTATTATCCTGAGACAAAACGGCAGTCAGTCTCGTTATTTAATAGTCGCAGCATCTGGAAGTGTTGGACTGTTGGGACACCCTGTACTATGGGGCCAAGTGAGCTTTTATTTCCTGTTACCATGGTGAAAATCGCCGACTTCTTTCGATTGGGTCTAAACTAAACTCGCGCGTCAAAAACGAGTCGGCCTGTAAAATAAGATCAACTCAAATCTAGTGATAATTAATGAAAAAGCCACAGACCACTCCCAGGACACGTTAACTTAAAAATAAAAAAAAAAAAATAAAAAAAAGCCATCATAAGCCAAATGTGATGTGTAATATAAAGCAGTACAGAGGACACGTCCGACACAACAGTACCCAGATTTATCATGTAAAGACTAGCTTATAACTAGTGAATGCTTGAAAAATCACTCACAATGTTAATTTTCTTTACTTTATTCACATTGCAGAATCTTTAAGTTATTTTATGTACAGTGTGTGTATAATTTATTATACAGTATGTTTCCAAAAAAATAAACAAAATCTAACAGCTGTGTCTCCAAGCCATTAAAGGTACAGATTTGTAAACAGGGGGAGATGGGCTGATGCTGATGCATGCACACACACACACACACACTCAAGCTCTGTTCTGAAGGAGAAACTCGAAGTCAGGTGAACAGACGAGTTTGTGTTTAACGTGTCCGAGTATGGTCATGTCTCCTCTCCTGCCCTCTGTGCTCACCGACACCAGCTCCTACACACACACACACGCATTGCATTCTTGTTTTAAAATAAGCACAGGTATGTGGAGTGTTTGTAAGTGTTGGAGTGTGTATGACTGTGTGTGTGAAACCTGGAGGAAGGAGCAGGACGTCCCCAGAGCTACATCCAGTGTGACGTTCCCCAACACGAGCTGCACTCGTCCCGACTTCCTTACCAACAATCGGCCCACTAAACCCTCCTGCAGCTCACTCAGGCGACAGGTGTTCTCTTCCTCCGCCTCCTCCTCCTGCTGCTGCTCTCTCACACACACACACACTTTAAAACCATCAGCTCACACACCTTTAAAACTCCTCCTTATACCTTCCAGACACACTGTTTCATATCATAAGGTGTTAATATAGTTAAATCCCACAGCGCTGTTTATAACCACAATAACGTGAGCAGAGAAACTCGCTTCCATCGCAGACGATCCAACCATAAACGGATAAAAAGTACACACTCACCTGTCCTTCCGTCTTCTGCAGCACGTTCTGTCCGTCCTCGGACTGCACAGTGGTTTTAGTGGGCCGGGCGTCGCTGGTCGGAGGTTGTCCTGGCAGCGAATCAGGGAGCTGCATGAACAGAAGCTCCTCCTCTTTGCAGTGACTCCACGCCTGCAGCAGGTCAGGCAGCAAGTCTGGTTCAGGGAGGGGCGGCGGCTTAAACATAGGCTCCGCCTTCTTTATCACAGGGATGTCTGGAGGCTCCTGTTTGACTGAGCAGAAAAGGAAAAACAAGACTGTTAAAGAATCAAATGATCAGAGATGAGGAGAAAAAACACAAAAAATATATATTTATATAAACAGCACCGGGGTTAAAATCTGACTTAATAATGCATACTGGAGCCCTCTGTCTGCCATACTCTCTCTCTCCATCCATTTGGGTGTGTCAGTCCATGTGTCCATCCAACCGTATCTCTCTTTCTCTCTCACCTTTAATAGCCGTGTCCGAGCACTCGGTGTTCATCTTTTCATCCTCTGAACACTTCTCCACTTTGACGCCGCCGTTGTCAGCATCTTCTTCGGACTCTTCTTTAAACACCCAGCCGGACACGGCCAGAGGAAGCTGTACAGGACAGCAGCGCGCTTCGTTCCTCAGCTGCGGGTCGTCCACAAACTGCAGCACACACGCAAAGGATCATGGGTATCACGGCCTGTTTTAGCCGAGTGCGATGGATAGGATTGTTGATTTGACATCCTGGACTTTATCAACCAAATCAAATGAACATGTTCAGTAAATCTTAAGCAGGACCCAGAAGTACTTTCTTAACCAGAACCATGTTGAAAAGTGCACCATGGAAGCCACCATTTAGCTTCACTAAAGCAGCAGTGCTTGCTAATAGGAACATTAATAACACACTCACACTGTCTCTCTCCAGCTTGCGCAGGATCTCTTTGGTCTCCTCTTCAGTCTCTCTTTTCTCCTTCTTTATGTTGATGATGGGGCAGGGGGCGCTGTTGGGCGTGTCCCGCGTGTCCTCATATGCGCCTGGCAAACACACGTACGTATATGAAATGAAGTAAATCACTGATCCACAGCTGAGGGTGCCAAAACTTTAATCCCATTCAAAATAGAACGACTGCTAAACATGATTTAAATACACACACAAAAAAAAAAATGTACAATGCTAAAAATATTAGCAACTACAAAGCTGTGGGGAAATAAATATGAAAAATATGAAAAATAACTAATAAACGAAAAAGTCCGAGACAAAGTTGACACATTATGGTGTCTGACCAATCCACGAGCTGCTCTGCTGTTAGCCCCGCCCACATCTCCAGTGTGGTGGAGCACCGGAACGTAAAGCGGCTCCTCACCTCTCCTCTTGGCCATCATCTCTGCAGGTCCTTGCTCGAAGATGGAGTGGGACTGGATGACCTCAGGCCGGCCCCGCCCCCTGCCCCGCCCATCCCGCTGTCTCCCACGATCCACAGTCCTCTCCCTGTTTGGTCCCTCGTTGACTTTCAGTCTGAAGGGAAAATATCAGCAAAGTAGAATCTGCTTATTAGCAAAGCTGCTTAAATCAATACCCCAGTTAGAAAGGTGTCTCAAGTTCCTTTAAGTTTTACGCTACGGATTTCATATTTTCTCGCCAACAAGCTGCAGTGAAGAAACATACAGTAAATGATTACTGACTGTTTTGTGGATTAAATACATAAGTTAATGAATACATAAAAAATCTAACACTTCAAAGAATGTTGTAATTGAAAAACAATTAACTGGAAAGTCTCAACAGTAACACCCCTTCATCACTGTTGATTATTTTCCCACAACAGTAATGCACATTGACTACAGGCTGAAAATTAGCCAAATACGGTCGTCATGTCGCCTAATAAGAATTTACCACACAGATAATCACTGACAGAACGACTCACGTAGCAACACCTGCCCCTTCTGATCAGCGCAGGAATCCTTACTATTCCTTACAGGGAAAAATTCCTCAAGAAGGAACACTAAGCTAACCTTTTTTAGCTTTGCCACAAAACAATCTAATCATATGCCACAACCTCAGGTCGTGAACACCACTTACTCTTCTTTACTCTTTCGGCCGATGATGTTGGGAGTGAAGGTTTTCTGTCAGGGAAAAGACGAGAGAGAGAGAATATGATTATAAACATTGTTTATAATAACGGGATTCTGCATGGATTTATTAAAAACTGTGTATAACAGTCATCCGGGATGCGTCTGATCTGATCCGTTTGGGTCAAATTATATTTTCCAAAGACTACGTGTTTAAGTGATCCAATGTCACAAAATCCATTTTAAATGATTTTAGCGTCTGTCATAATGAGAATCTAAATGACAAATTATGAAATTTGTCATCTACAGACGGTACATCAAGATGAGGTCTAAAAATGATGTATGTTTTGAACCTGTTCTAGGAGCATGTGCTTGAATGAAATATGATTTTTAATGACTGGAACTCAGGCGTACCTTCTTCACGCCTCCCAGCGTCAGGTCTCTGGAGCGCATGGTGGGCAGGCGGCCGGGTGCCCTGAGGTTCAGCATCGAGCCCCGACCCCCGGTCACAGGCCTCGGGGTCGAAGAGGGGTCACCGGAGCCTGGGGTCGCCATCCTCACGCTGAAACACCATAAGAATAGTCATGAAATATCACAACTCCCATCACTGACAAGTTTACACAACGTTAGACATCATAAACTACACGGCAAACGTCAAAGGCACCACCATGTTGAAGGTTACAACTTTCACGGTTCAAGTTAGACCCGAATCAAACTATATCTATAACATAGGAGATTTTCTCCAAACCTTTACGAAGGAAGAAAACAAGGATTTCATTTTTATAGGCTACATGAGGATAAGAGAAGTTAGGACCGGGTTACAGCTGCTGGAGTTTACAGTTTATTATATGTACACAAATCCTTTATAGCTCATTAAAAATTCCCCCCAAAATTAGCTTCGTTTGTAAATTTGTTCTGTTTACTAAATTGAAGATAAAATGTTTCGAGGCCATTTCTGTCACGTTAGCATTAGCTAACAATATGTTGCGAATATATAGTTGGGTTTTTTACGTGCTTGTTAACACATTTTGATTATTGTAATTCAATATAATTCTTAATTGGTTTGTTTCTTGCTTGAAATGCATGTTTATAATCATTTTCTTAAGACCTTCACTTTTTGATTCGTTGTTAAAGTCCACTAATTTGTATTGAGCATAATGTTTGGAAATTGCTAGCAAGGATGTAGGCTCGTGCAATCCGCACGAGCCTACATCCTTGCTAGCAATTTCCAAACATTATGCTCAATACAAATACCTCTACTACAGATATATGTTTACATTTAGAGCACCTGCGATGTACAGGAACTTACAGTCTATGTAACAAAGAAATTGTGTACATCAGTTTAACATAAATCGAGTTTATATCAGGTTAAACGCGTATCTCTCCATAGACCCTTATTATCTTCTGATTCATTTTGGACCTTTCCAATATGGCGGACGTGTTGCCGTATAGCTTAAATAGCACGCAAGGCTTTCTTTTAGCTGTATGTTTATTTAACTTAGACAAACAGGCTCATGCGCAAATGCTTCAAATCTACTGAACATATGGAGCATTATGCAAGTGGTATAGGAGTTATTTCAGTGCACTTTCATGTTACTGACCCTACGACAACTTTTTATTATATATACATACATTATAATGTATACATTTTAAACGTCAGAAACCATTGTACTGTATAATAACCTGTGAGACTGACAACATACACAAGTTTCCATGTCAGTAGAAACACATGGCAGTGATAACATGGCTGAACAACCGGCTCCTAAATAATTAGCTCATTTTAATAATTGCTAAATAAAATATTTAAAAAATATACTTACTCGCTTTTTCTACTCCACTTGACTGAAAAGAAATGTCTTCAAACGCACCCAAAACAAACAGCCTCTGTCTATATTACAGTCATTACAATCAGCACTTCCTGATGAAACGTGTAGCCAATGCTTAATGGGCGGAGTTATACAACCTTTGACCTCTGTGACGTCTGGGACAACTCAGCGATTTTTAATAAAATATTATTTTGCTTTGTTAGTTGCTTTTTTAAAAAAAAAACTAAGCTGTAATCAAAAAGTAAAAAAAAAATTACAATTTCAACTGCCCAAGTTTCACAAAACATTTTTATTTCATTGTAATAAAAAATATTGAAATATTATTATTATTAACCAGCCTTTGAGTGAAAAGGGTTTGTTATTGACATACAGCGGTATTCATAATAAATCTGGAGTTTACGATTATTTTAGTATGTAGTGTATTATAGCACTATATAATATAGTAAAGTACAGGTCAGTATAAGACTAGTGTAACATTAATGCAGCATAGCACAGCGTAGTATAGTACTCTATAGTATAGTACAGTATAGCATGAACTTTTCTCTGGATTTTGTATCTGTGACGTTTCCTGAGGATTAGAAAGATTAGGTGATTTTTCTTCTGTTGAAGCCAATGTTGCTTTACATTAAACATTATAAAAGCTGAAGTTCCGAGTATGAACAGCAGAGGGAGGGATTACATCATCTTTTATTTATATTATAAATGATAAAGGTTTTTTACTCCTTAAGGAAAGAAGTATAGTTAATACACATCTTGAAATCAGATGACAGTTATTTACATTACTGTCCCTTATTTTTAAAGAATTAACCGCAACTATCAAATTCATATTATATATATTATATTAATTATTATTAATTAAAATTGGCTCTTTGTTTTTCTCATTTCTCTTCCTTACTTTTGTTTTCTAATTTATTGGTCTTGCCAGTTTTTCTCATTTAATTGCACCAATTTTTAAAAAATCTTTCAAGAAACTTTTTAATAAATGACTAATAAAGAACAACTAGTCAGAACACTCACCTGGTGTTTTTATTAATTATTAATTCAGAAAAGTGTTATAAATTTCAACAGTCCTGAGGTATGCTTCTGAAAAGAAATCCCAAAGTTTTTATAGGTTTGTTGCAGTCCTAGTGAGATGATCCAGTCATCAGTTTATTAGCTGAAAATTCTGGGTTTTTTTATATATATATATATATATATATATTCCAAATCAGCAGTGCGGTAAAAAAAAAAAAAAAAAAGTTATTTAAAAACCTAATTTAGGGCTTCAAAACTGACCACAGATAAAACTCCCCCTCTAATGAGGAATAAACCCAAAAAATCTGTTTATTCCAAATGTATTACATGCAAATCGAAGGGGAATCACTGAATTCTGCCAATAATCAGATTAATGATGTGAGTATATATAACACCAATTCAAACCTCCACCTGTTAGACTTTACCAACAAAGAGGTGAGGATACATAAAAAACAAGACATGATGGAAAGGTAAAACAGAAATTATTATTATGAAAAAAGTTTTTATCAGAATTTTTAAACACTGCAGCAATGCTGCGAAAAGCACTTCTGCTTAATTAAAAACAATTAGTGTGAAAGTGTGAATTAATCAGATTTAGAAATACATGTGACTGAGTAATTTATGAAAGAGATGAATAACTGCCCTGTTGTAATTGAGTTTGGTGTAAAATATAGTAGTTTTCTGTAGTTCGGGTCAAAAACACAAACAAAAAAAGTCATTCTAGTTCTGAAAGTATTCCTGTTTCGAACTTCACTAAGAAATACGTTTAACTGAATAATTTGTTGAAATGAAATTGCTTGTTTATTTTACAAGACATTAAAACTGGCTGTAATCTCTCTGGGTGGGAGGGGCATACACTCTCTCTCTCCTGTCAATCACAGTGACACTAGCCAATCCTGTGTGTCTCTGAGCTCATGTATGCGTAAGAGGGCGGACAGCGCTTTCTCTGAGTGACGCAGCAGTCTGAAAGCATGCTGTTTGCCGGCTTCACGTGTTGCACAGCGAACAGTCACTGGCTTGATGAAGACAAGAAGAGACTTTCAAATACTTTGAAGATCTACTGTGCCTTGCGAAAGTATTCACCCCCTTGGTGTTTTTCCTGTTTTGTTGCGTTACAACCTGAAATTAAAATGGATTTATTTAAAAATTTTAGTCCAAATTGTTGAAGTGGAGCAAAAAACTAAATTATATATTCCTCCCCTTCGCTATGAAACCGCTAAAATAAGATCTGGTCCAACTGGTCCGAATATGTCACATAAGCAGGTCAGAGTGTGACATGATCCGTCACATGATGTCAGAACAAATACACAAGTCTTTTCCATTTCTGGTCAGTGTGTAGGTTGACTCCTGGTACTGAAAGCCTGGCTCTCCACAGCGGCTCATGTGCTGTGTATAATGTTGTGTACTGATCAGTGGCGTGTAAAAGTTGATGCGTATTTCCTTTCAGTCCATCGCTGCCTGTGGTACTGGACCATATGGGACCATCTGGCTGCTTTCTCTTACACGCCCCCAGCTCTGGATAAACCCTTTTCCAAAGGAACTGACAGGACGAGGAAGAGGATGAGGAAGTAATTAGGACATAATCATAAATTGCACAATACACATCTTTTTAAAATGAAAAATTGTAATTTTTGTAATAATAAAACAGTCAATCCTTCTTCTTCAGCATCTGTGAGAAGGAGAAGAGTTTTACTATACAAGGAAGCTTGTGTGTAGAATAATAATAAACTTCTTAAATCATGAAATCTGCAGTATTTAGGACAGTTTGTCAAGATCGGACAAAAAGTGTCAAGAGGAAGGTTTATTTTAAGAGTAAGACGCCAGTCATCCCCCACGCCTCGTCTGCGTTATCCCCCTCCCCTCACCCCCGGTGTGTCCGTATGTCTGTCCGTGTGCCAAAACCCCGCTGAGCTGCAGAGCTGTTACTGTAAATTACAGCGCCGTAATGCACAGAGGAAACCGCAGGCGACTGTATACGCCACGTCCGTCCGAGTAAAAGTGAATCAGGCACGCTTGGTCAGAAGGCGTTGATTAGTTTTCTATAACAGCAGCTCTGACAGTAGTGCAGCTGCAAATCACATTTGTTCATATTAATGCGCTCGATGTGATAGGTTTCTATAGTAACGGCTCATTCGGTTGATTTGGTGACGTTTTCTGTAAGGAGATGCTTATTTATGATTTTGTGGAAGGAGTCTTAAGGAGGAGTTTCGTGATTCCAGTTTTGTGTTTTTTATTAACTTCAAGAAAGAGAGGCTGGTGAGGGAAAGACTGTTTATAGCTGCTATAATGTAGGTGAGAACAGGAACCCGGATGTAGGCGTCAAATGAGGCTAGTGTGCTTTAATAAGGAAAATATTGTATTCATGGGTAAATGGCAGTGCTATAAGGGGAATAAAACACTTCAGGATGTGCTGCTTTTGGAAAATAATCAGCTGGAGGGTGAAAACAGTGACTCCGCTTCATCTCCGCTGTATCTTATGGAACCACATGAAGAGTTCTTTAACCTTGTTTTCTATACACAGGAAAATATTATCCATCTGTATGACTTTTTTTTTATTATTTCAGGGTTGAAAACTGCATCGTAAGAACACTTTCCAGCCACAGCAGCTTCTGTTCTAATGACTGAACTGATGAATTAGCCGATGATGAGTCCAATCGTCAATCCAATTATCACTGTCTTTCAGTATGACTGATTAAAACTGCAGCGCTGATTATCTGAAGGGATGTGCGTGTGTGCATGTGTGTGTGTGTGTGTGTGTGTGTGTGTGTGTGTGTGTGTGTGTGTGTGTGTGGTTATGTCACTC
>JAQMYM010000039.1:24436274-24450069 GCA_030014255.1 Parauchenoglanis ngamensis | reverse complement strand
AAATAGCACAAAAAAAGCACCATTTCGGATCCGGAGTGGCCGCTGCGTGCTCACTGCCGCGCCGCCATCTTGGTTTCTTGGTTTCTTGGTTTCCGCCATCTTGGTTTCTTCTAGTTTACTGAGGTTTTCTTTCCTTTAATAATTGTAATGTTTAGTTACTAGAATACAAAAGGAAACTCCACTTCCTACTCAGTACATTTTTAACCAGATCTGCTATATGTAGTTTGCTGTCTGAAAGTAGCTTTTAACTTGAGCTATAAGGCTAATTTAGCTAACAAATAATGATAGAAAGTGATGTGTAGCTCCCTTACACGTTATCAACATGGATGTGTGGGAATAAATAAGCTAACTACAGACTAAATAAGCTACAGACGTCTGGAGAGACTGCATGCGGAGGTGTGTGATCGTGTTTCTGTGCTGTAGATTACGCTATAGATCATCTGCAGCAGCTCCTGGATAAAGCTCGGGGTGTAGCGGGGAGGCTGCTGCGCTTCTCTGTGTTTTACCGCAACCAGCACGACGAATACTTCCACTACGTCAGGTTGGTTTCCGTCCAGCTTCTTATCTTTTTCTTTCCCCAATCATCCAAAAAGCGTTTGCACAAGATTACAATTTTGGTGAGCTCATGTATGTAGAAGAGGGCAGAAAGCGCTTTCCTGCAAGTGTGTTATTGTTAGGAACAAATGCGTTTTGTGGCTTCACGTGTCTTGCAGGAAGCACGTGTTTGCCTTCACCCTGGTTGAGCTTCCGGGAGGGGAAATAAAAGATTAGCGGTTAAACAATGTGGGAAAAAAAATCACAGTATTACTGTTTTTGCTAATGTACAGCATGGAACGATCCCTTTGAAACACCATGATTCCCAATATTCCCATGTAACTGATCCAGTCTTAGAGTTACAACAGCAAATTTTAACCTTGGAGAGAGAGTGTGTTCAATCAATGATGATGATCTTTGCGCTGGCTAATTTAATTACATTTTATTTGTATGTAACTTATAACAATAAATATTGTCCCAATACAGAAATCTGGATGTAGATTTAGATCATGAGTAAATCAGAGACAAGATTGGTAAGGGAAAACATCCTGACACGACAGACTTCTGTTTACATTTTTACAGCCCAGAAATTAGCTCCGCCCCCGGAAAGAAAAAAAACGGCTCTGTTCTATTGGTTTTCCTTGAAACGTAACTCACTGGGTATTCATGGTTTCAGCAGAGGAACTGAGCGCAAAGCCGTGTTTCTGTTGTAACTCAAGTTCACCTCTTTTAGAAGACTCTAAAAGTTACAAACTGCTGCTTTAAGTTTGCAAATTATATACAACTAGGGTTGTACAAGCTCTGAACACTCGCTGGCTGAAATCAAGGTGTCTTTTAACTTTTATTTATTATGCATTCAGACACCACAATGAAATTATTCATTATAATTTGTAGCACGTGCAACAAGTTTTGTTTCGAGGTTTTTCTTGGTCATATATTTGTGGACATTCTCAGCCAACATTCGAGTGAGCGCGTCCTTGGTTTTCTTGCCCTCTAGCTTGGTATATCATCTAAAATATACTGAGCCATAGTTGAGATTTTTTGTGTGTGTCCTAAACCATTTCTCTCTGTTCTGTTTTCTCCAAAGTACGGAATGTGGAGGTTTAATGCCCCCGTCTCTGAAAGACAACAGCGGCAGCCACGGTTCGCCCATCAACGGAAAGCTCCGTGGCATCTTCCTGAGCTGTAACACCGAGTTCGACACGGGCCTCCCTCCTAAAGACTCGCCCTACGGTCCCCTGCGCTTCCAGATCTCCGCCGCGCTCCTCCTGAAGCCCGAGACGCACCTCTACTTCGCAGATTTCTACTGCATGTACACGGCCTATCACTACGTCGTCTTGGTGCTGGCCCCGGTCGGCTCAGAGGGCGATCGCTTCTGCGATGGACGTCTCCCCCTGCTGGACATCACATCCAATCCTTTCCTGACATATGTCCCGGGGGAGGAACCGACGTTCTGTCACGCCAGTGACGTCATCCTGGAGGTTCTGTACACGGAGGCGCTGCCTTTGGATCAAGGCACAGTGGCGCAGATCAGCGGCCGTCACCAGCTCATGAGCCTCTCCACAGCCAATGCCAAGAAGGACCCGAGCTGCAAGGTGTGTAACATCAGCGTCGGACGCTGAGAGACCGGGTCCGGACTGCACGGGTGCAATATGGTTCATGCGACTGTCTGCATCTAGAACTGTACTAGAGCACAAAACGTAGAAAAGAAAGTGACGACTTTAAGCAGTGTTATGATTAGATTATATTAAAAAAAGGTGTCCAAAAAAGAATGTTCCAGATGGAAAAACTAGCACGTCGTGATTATTATATTTATATTTATTTATTATGATTTAGCCATCATCAGGCCAAAACCATTATAGAATTAATATAAACATGAAAGCCATAAAACGCACATACTGCCAAACCCGTAATGATCAATGATGTCTATATGGATCGGTGCTACCTACTAAAATTAGAAAAATACAGCCGAATGCAAAAGTTTGTACCCCCTTAGGACAAAATGAAATAAATTTTTGTCCAAGAAGACATTCGGCATGTTTGATTTCACAGGAATCACCAAAACAATTGTAAAGAACTGGTCAAATTGTTTATGTTACTAAAAAATAAATAATAATGAAGATCCTTCTAAGGTTTGAATGGTTTCCATCATTTTCTCTTCACTGCTTTTGAGTCCTCTGTTGTTGTAATAACCCTGTTTTTCTCCCCTGACATCTCGGTAACGTATCAAATCGAACAGTTTCCTCAAAACTTCGTTCTTCCTGACGTTTTAATCTATTTTACTCTCACCTTATGTTTCAAATTGTTGTATTGTTTGAGGATACACCCACATTTTACTTTTTATAATAAACTTCTTGGAAATCCAGAAATGTTTGGAAATTTTTTTCCAGTATATATGTAAATCCTAAAAAAAAAAAAAAAAAAAAAAATCTTTGGATTGGATTTCTCTTCATACAACCTATCAGCAAAGTTGGCTTGATATCGTGATTATAAAGTCATTACAATGCACAATTATAAGACTGTGAGCTGATACATTATAATCGGCTTATTATAAAGAAAGGAAGAACTGAAAAGGATTCTTCCTCTTAAACAGGTTGGACTCATCAGGGTGATCCGTACGGAGAAGATTCAGTGACAAAACAATCCGGAAAAATCCGACAAACGATGTGTTTGGGGCGTTACGTTACACTACATCGCAGGCTTTAAACGTTTTTAAATTCGTACTTGTTAGTCACATCAATGCCATAACAGAAACTTCCGACACTAAACTGCACATGCAACAACAACAACAACAAAAAAACACCAGAAAGCTTGTAGTTTTTAAACAAATCATTTTCGTAACAAGCACAATATAATAGAAATTCGTATGAAATATAAAATAATACAAAGGGCATCGTTATCGTCGTCAGTCTCAGTGTCCATTTTATTTCCTAGTGTTAGATCAGCTGCACCGCACCACTGGCCACTAGAGGCGCTACAGTGCGATAACGCATCAAGTGCTGCGAGCCTTCCTCCAGGTCCACCACGTACTCCCTGAAACACACAAACAGCAAGATGGGCCGACATGACGGAAAGATCATCACGGTACTTGAAACACGATATGAATCACGAAACATGCTCTTTTTTTAATTACGGAAAACTTCATATATGCTAAACTGCAAAGATTTGAGTTCAACAATAAATCAGATCAAAGTTACAAAAAAAATGGTGCTGGCCAAAAAATCTCACGTACCGATGATGTCACGGAAAAGTGCATAGTGAGCAAATATATCAAGATATCGATACTGTATCGTCCCATCACTCAGCCCTAAACGAAAGTACATCTACTAGTATAGTTTGTTTTCACCAGGCTACACTGCTTTTCAGCTAATATTTCTGAAATAAAATCGCCTGCACTACGTTTTGTGTCACCAGTTATAACTAGCATCACAGCTTGTGATACTCGTGATATCCAGACAACACGGCGAATGTTTTTCTGTCACGCCTCTGTCTCTGGTCCAATCAGCTTCCTCCAGCTACTTCATTTAAATAAATGTGTGTGACTGCGAATAAATCATGACGACGGATGTGCTACAGAAGCCGAGCTGGTTCATGTTATAAAAGTAGAGCTGCTAAACTACGGGACGTTTTTTATTCCTACGTTTATCGCCGCTGCTACAGTCATTTTTCAAGAACTCGGTTCTATTAGCTGAAATACTTTTCTTGGTTTTGTCTCTGGACCACAGTCTGCCAGCTAACAGCATTTACAGTGCACTCGTTAATTTAGATCAGGATACTGTGTGTGTCTGCGCGTGTGTGTGCACGTGTGTGTGTGTGTGTGTGTTCACACACTGGGTGTTTAAATTCTACCTCTGGTCATCAGTCTCAGGCTCCACCAGGATGTTCTCCTGCCTCTCCTTCACTCGCAGGAACACAAAGGAGTCCAGACACGGCTCTGGAACTGCACACACACACACACACACACACGCGCGCGCCATATGTAGAAACTTATAAGTAGCCTGAGTGTATGACAAAAAAATAATCATGACGGCATTTCTATTGGGGGGAAAAATATGTATCAGCTTTGCTCTAACACATCAAATCAGCTGCCAACAGTCAGTTTGTTACCTGATACATTTATTTTAAATGTTGAAAGCAGATATGATATCTCAGAAAAGTGTACTGTGACAATTTATCACGATACTGACATATTGCTGTCTCGCTCAGCCAAAGGTACACAGCGCAGTTTAAAGCAGTGATTTGAGACGTGGCGATCTCTTAGACGCTCACCTGCTTTGAGCATGTCGACGCTCTGCAGGTTAGGAGGCATATGTCTCAGCGCCACAGCCTTCAGGTACACTTCTGTATTCGCTAGATACCTGTGAACACAGGACACCGCCACTGAACACACTGCTACTGACAGAAAGGAGCTCAACACGCTGCTCACTGCGCACTGAAGCTGGCACGATCGGGGCACGCGTTCGGGCGGGACGCTCACTCTTTGGCAAAGGCAAACTCCTCGGGAGAGAGGAACGAGGGATCGCCGTCGGCTCGCGATTTCTCCTTCTCCAGGACGTGTGGGAAAAACTTCTCTATCTGCAGTGAGGAAAGACAAAAAAAAATATTAGGGATATTTTTAAAACTGCAAACGCACTCAAATATATACAGCTGCAGGTTCCGACATCGGTTTCACTCCAACGGGGGTGAATACTTATGCAATCGCAACTTATTTGGAAATAGTTTTACAGACTGTATTGAGTGCGCCCATCTTGGCCTTATTTTTTTTGTGTAATTTTGGCTAAGGGTTTGTGTAAGGGTCATGAATTTTGTGTAAATTCATGACATAAAAGAACAATTAATTACAGTAACCATGGTAACTATGGTGCAGCCACTACCTTCTGCAGTCGGGCGCGGAGGTAGCTGCTGAGGACGAAGCGGATGCGGTCGATCTCCATGCGGTGGACGCTGGCCTTCAGGTCACCCTTCTTCACACGCTGCAGGTTCTCCTCCTGAGCGCGCACGCACACACACACAGGGGAAACCAGGGTTTAGGAGTGTGTGTGCGTGCGTGCATGCATGCGTGTATGTATATGTATAAATAAGCGAATCTATACCATGTGTGTGAGTTGCTCCATCACACACTCCACAAGCTCAGATTTGTTCTCCAGCAGCTCAGGAGAGAACTTCTCATTAAGCCAGGCCTGAGCACACACACACACACACATGCACACACATGCACACACATGCACACACACACACAGTGAGCAAGTGTGAATATTTACCCTCCAGTGGTTTGATATATTTCAGTAAAAACGTTATTAAGTGCGTAAGAGTCTGAAAACACAGAAGCGCAGAGAATAGACTGTGACAATACAGGTTCCTAGGGTAAAATTAATTTAATAATAATAATAATAATAATATTATTATATTATAATAATAATAATTCTCGTTTGTTATTAATTGTATTATTATTATTTATTTATTTGTTTGTTTGTTTGTTTAATGCTCATCATCACACTAAAGCTGCGGTCAAATTTGGCAATTTAATTGAAATATAATTTTTTTTAAATAATAGGGAATAACATTAGAGGATAAATGATAAACATTCATGTCCAACCTGGATCAATAAATTAACTAGACCGTTTCTGCGCACGCGCATGTTAGTTGCTCTATACTACGAATTAAAATACAAATATAAGAAAAGGCCATTTACAACGTGTGCAAGTAATACCGAGCAGTCCGTGGTTCTGTCCCAAACCGCGCATTACAGTACTAAACAGTGAGCCTAGACAGTCCACCATGGCGTTAGGGTAACTATGGTAACCCGTAGTGGACCACTATACTGGGAGACTACTCTGTGCGGTTTGGGACGCAGCCCCGGCTCCCCCGGCTCCTCACCTCCTCCAGCCTGGCGATGAGCTCGGCCGGGGTCAGCACATCCTCCTCCTGGCTCTCCTCTCCTCCACTCAGCTCGCTGGCCTCCGACAGCGCGTCCGCCATCATGCTAAAGTATACATACACAGCTGAACACGTGAACGGAGAAAATGTAGCTAATGTTGGCTAAGCGAACCAGGAATGGACCAGTTTAGCAAATAACTGCGCTTCCCAAAATCCAAGATGGCCGCTTATATATCTATACAGCGTTATTTAATCTTTTGTTAACTCCTTATAATCTTCTGTTGACGTCTACACATGTTTACACACCAAGTTAAACACGTTCTTCCGGGAAAGAAAAAAAAAGATTCCCGCCATATCGTGTGGGCGTGGCCTTGCTTGACGCGCTAGACGTCAAGCGTCTTCGAGGAGGTTGTGTCTGCGCAAATCTGCGCAGCAAATTGTAACGTTTTTGTCAGATTAAAATATAAAATGAAATGTTTTACAGTAAGGACAACATAACCGTATTCTACTAATTTTATGTAAAAAAGAGTGCTATGTTTTATTATTATTATTATTATTATTATTGTTGTTGTTAGTGTTGTGGGTGGTGGTAGTGGTAGTGAGGAGGTTGTTTCTGCGTACTTTTGCGTATGCAAAATAATACGTCACAACGTAAAACGTCACAACATTTTATAATTATAATTCTACTGGGCATAGATTGAAAGAAATTTAGAGCTTAAGCATGATTTACACTATCAACAAGGCATAGATATAGACTTTGTGTCTGAACAGTGCTATAGAAATAAAATTATTGTTGTTGTTGTTGTTGTTGTTGTTGTAGTGGGTGATGGTGGTTCTTCGAGGAGGTTGTGTCTGTGCAGGTCTGCGTGATTGGATGCCAAATCTGAGTGAGAAACCTAAAGGTTATTTTTATTAACGCTACAGCAAAGTTGCTATACAGTGTGAATTAAGCTAACTTTGGGCAGTTAGACTTAGCAGCATTTATTTCCTGGTTTCGTTAGAAACTTATTTTAATAAGCCCTTTTAGTGGAAGTGGATCTTAAAATGTAATCAGTTGTATTACTGAGTCTACTGTGTTCATAAAATATAAGAAAACGTTAATGATGAATTTGGATATTTTCAAATCCTGTAATTAAATTTTGATTTATTGATGCCATGCAAAAGTATGCGACAAAACAAAAATCATTTTTAAATGTGTTATTGTGGATTAAAAGTCTAGGCTGTAAACCAATGAAGATACAATATGTGTGTGAAATTACCACACGTCAATTCAAAATGGTTTTTAGTCAGTTCAGTTAATTTCTTCACATTTAGACAGTCAACACTTTGAGGATATTCATGAAGTGTATCATGTGTTGGGATATTTTGCTTTATTAATGACTCCCAGGTTAGAGAGAGAGAGAGAGAGAGAGAGACAGACAGAGAGAGGCTCAGAGTCAGCACTTTGTCCAACAGGGGGTGCTACAACATTAAAACACCGGCAAACCCTCTCTACAGTTTGTCCAATGCCCTTGCAGCATCATCAGCAAAGCAATAAGTGTCAAACAACAGCAAAGCAACAGCAATTGGTGCAATGTTTGCGTTTTGGAACATTGTTCCTACACTGTCAATCATTTTCTATTAGATTGCTCCCATTATATGTACTGGAGTTTCTCAAAATAATTCAGTTCTTTGAGTGCATTTTGTAACGCCTTTGTCAAACCTGAGAGGAATACAAAGCTAATTTATTTAGTAGAAAATGAAATATTATATACACAGTACAAATATACATGTTAACAAACACATTACTTCATTGGTGATAGTTTAAACACAGGGATTCAGTCAGTAGTGCGAAGTAATGGATTGCCAATACTCCTGTTTGTTTTAAATATCACTATTATTACTTCTGGTTTTTCCAGTTTAGTAGCGGGTGCATTTGTTTTTCTTATTCAGTGCTTAAAAACGAAACTTTTCCATCACATCATCAGTGAGATAGAAAAAAACTCGTACTAGGAAAAATGTACCTGCTGAAATGCTACCTTCAATTTCAACCTGCATTAAAACCAACAGATTTGTAGTACATGGAGAATCAAATTATGACAAACTGTGATTAAATCTGTATTTTAAGTTGGGCTGAAAAATAAAGTTAAAAAAAAAAAAAAAACATTTGTCAAGATATTCAAGTCATCATAGTGGAAGTAAAACGTCATTCGCGGCTGAGTGACTATCAGAAAGGAACCTTCGTTTATCACATCAGTGAGATTTTCTTATGGCAAACATAAGCTACATTATTCTGACCATGACCCGCTTCAAGCTATAACCACTCCAAACAGGTGACAGTCCCAGACCCAGGAGAAAAGAGCAGTTCGGGGTTAATACCGCTGCAGTGCTGCCATGCTGTACCCGGTAGGTGGATGCCAGACAGGCACGGAGTACTGGTACGGACGCAACGTGGCCTCGTATGGCCCGGGGAAGGGACCTTGCAGAGGATGTGTGGGATGTGTCTGAGATGGAGGAATACTGAGATGAGCAGGGAGGAGGACAGGTTGGAGGGGTAAAGCTTTCATCTGTTCCAGCGCCTCCGCTCTGGTCCGGTCGAAACCTGACAGCAGGTACGGCAGTGTGGGCAATCCAGTTTGGTGCACGAGGTACTGCTGGGTCGGCATTGGCTTGGGAACCATCATCTTGGATTTGTCCTTTCGATCTGGGAAGCGTAGAGGAGACGTGATCTTCTTCACGTAGGCCTCGGTGCTACTGGGCCTCTTGGAATTCGGAGCGTGGGGTTTGTAAAGCGGCTGTACTGACACGGGCCTCCAGGGATCGTGGGAGCGAGGGACGACCTTGGTGAAGCTTGAGGTGGTCGGCATCCAGCAGGCTGGGCCTAGAGACATGGGGATGGGTGTCCGGAGCGCTGGGTGTCTCTGGGTTTTGTCTGGCTGTGTAGCTGAAATGTTAAGGAAGTTGGGGTGAAGTGGGCGTGACAGAGGGGGCATGTCTTTCGAGCAGGGGTAATGGACGTAGGATAACGGCTGGCACATGCGCACACCAGATTCAGGCAAAGCTCCAAAACTTGCCGGCTTCTGCTTCTCTGCTTCTGGAGCTGTCGACTTCTGGGTCGGCACGGCCACGCAGTCCTCAGAAGAAACAGAGAAAGGGGAGGGGCTCCGTGAGGAGGAAGGGGAGGACAGAGGTAGGGGTGAGCCTTCAGAGGCGCGGCTTACGCGTCCAGAAGGTGTGGATGAATGTGACAGGTGAATCACCGAGGGTCTCTCAGGCTCTGTTCCGTCCTCCAAGCCAGCAGGGGGAGCTACGCTTAAGCTCGCCTGCGCCAGACGCTTCTTCTTCTCCAGAGGGGAAATAACAAGGGCGGGGACTAGCGGCTGAAGAAGAGGCTTCTCTCTGAGGCACATGTCTTGAGGTGAGACCTGGTCACTGTCCGAATGCTCCGAGGAAACTGGCCACGGTCCAGAGTGAGAACACACTCCTCTCTCACACGGGTGACTGCCTCTCAGGATTTCCTGACAAACAAGACACACACATTTTAGAGAAAAGTCCAAGAAGCTGGTCAAATCATCCTAAACGTCCATTTCGTTAGTTATTGCGATAGGCTGCAAGATTTATGCTTTTAATTTGACATCTTCTCCAATATCAGAAAAAAAAATTCAAAAATAAAACAAAAGCCCAAGCTTTGCTGTGTTACATGTTCCCAGGGAAAGGGGGATCTTAAGTAAGACGGCTTTACAAAGCTAAGAACCCTTATTCATCGGAAGAACCCTCGAGGAACCCTTTTTATTTAAAGAATGTAAACAAGCTCAGAAGCACGTCTCATGTGAAAGTGGACTGAATGAAAATGTTCCTGAGAAACACATCACATCACTGAGATATAACACAGAGGAAGTTCACCGGAAGTTAATCTAAGTGTTCACTATCTCGTCTTTCTTCCTGTGGTATTTCTCAGCGTGACATAAATTTGTGCAAAAAAAAAAAAAAAAAAAGTTCTAGCATCAAATGTGCAAATAGAGCTATAGTGAGCATAGTGTTGGGCTTAGTTTCAGAAGCCGAGAGAAAACATTATGATGATTATTATACTATGGCGGAATTTTAAAGCCTGATTTTAAGGCCTGTGAGAACTGTTTTGGTACTGAAACCACATGTGCTCTTTTATTGTGGATGGAACCCCTGAACGAAGAAGAGAAGTGAGTGCTGCTTTTAATTTTACCTCGGGGTCGTCTCCGTCTGTCCTCCGCCTTTTCTTGCCCTCGCCCTCCCTCTTGCCCTTGCCCTCCTCACTCCTCTTGTACTGTTTACGAGGTTTCGATGGAGGAAGCGGCTTGTCTTCCTCTCCTCTCCGATGCCTCTCGTAAGGTAGAACTAACCTGCCGAGAGAAAGGTGAGACACGACCATGACCAGGCTTGTAAATGCAAAATACTCTGCGCTTTCTGATGGGATGACGATCCTGCACCACGTGTTCGCCAGATGCTTTAATTCACATGCAAAAGGGGCAGAATTCAGTCTGAGCGATGGGGATCATGGACCAATCATCAATCAGTAATTTACAAAAGAGGTTTACGATAGACAAATACGTTTCTCAATCTCGATCATTTCTAGATGATCTAAGTGGCTACAGGAGGACAGTGATGATGATGATGATGATGTATTGAACTGACAACAAAACAACTCTAACACTATTAAACCCACTTATGGACATTTTTGTACTCATTGTGTTAAGCACGATGTGCTAATTGTATAAGAATATAATAATAAGACCACTGATATTAGAAAATAAACTTAAATGCTTTATCATAACCTCAACATTTGCCCCGTTTCAAGCTTTATTCTGTTGACGAATTGGATTATTAATATTTCATTTGGGTATAATTCTTGTTTGCATTACGGATTGTACCTTTCGTAATGTCTGCGAGTGCAGGTGGCGGCGCTGGTGCTGCCCGGACTACCCCCTAACTCATCATACACGTTCTTCCACAAGCGCCGGGTCGTCACCTGGTAACACACACACACACAGTGAGAACCTCAAAACACATCCTGCAAGCGCAGATGTTACTTAGATGAGATGAGATGAGATGAGAAGGAATAAAGCACATCGTGTCGTGCTGTTTTAGGAAAATAATCAACGACAGATTGGTGTGATGTGGTGAAGTTACTGTTACAACACCAAAGTTGATTATTTTCCTATAACAGCGTAAGAGTTTTCTTCCTTTCCTATCATTGTTTTTTACTATAACATTTTGACATGTTACTTTTTTATCCTTTTTCAGTTACATGTAATGTTACGAACATCTGTGAAACAAGTTAGAGCGGCTATGAACAATCGCCCCATCACCAGCCTCTCTTTTTCACTCTCGAAGAGAAACCTCGACACGTCAGCCAAGTCCTCTGCTCTTCCGAAGACGCCGAAAAACCTTCAGGTCCCTGCGTGACCTCGGAGACTCCGCCCATAAAGATTAAATAAACGTCTCCTTACAGAAAGATTCACCGCAATCATATCAACGATTACACGTCTTTTTTAATCGGTTAAGATGGGCTGTTGCTATGGAAACCATAACGGATCGCGCACTACTCTCAGAGCTGCTGTCATAGAAAAGCGATCGATGCTTTCTGACCAATCAGAATCCAGAATTCAGTAGCAGTGCGGTATAATGAAATTTTTCAGTTTTTACTGGAACTCTCTCAGTATTGCGATTAGTAAGCAGTCGATTTAACACATATACGATCTCTCAGGATCGCACTGATAAACCTGCGTTGACTAAATGCATGATTGTGTGTTTGTGCCGTGGTGTGTTATGAGTAACACAATATCTGTGTGATTATCTAAAGTAATCTGAGTCTTGTTAGTCATAACGCTACAATTTAGCATGCTCAACAAATTTTCTCACACATCTGTGTGTTTTGGTCTGAGTATACGTTCATTAAAGCCTGTTATTTTAGGCTTTTAAACCTTTTTTTTTCTTCTAAGAATGCTTAAAAGAAAGCGCGTAGGTTCACACATTCATCTCTCCAACCTTTGGCCGATAAAGTGAAGGTGGCTAGAGGGGTGAGACCTGCTGTAACCACACACACTCGAGCGAGTGGAAACTTTCTGCTGGCTGAGCGCTACAAGAAAGCAGAGGTGGGCAGAGGGTCTTGCAAAGAGCGAAGCTTCAGGATGTCTGAGGAGGAAAGTTGGACCCCCCCCTCGAGGGCTCATTGTGGTTTTAACGGCCACCGGTTTCAAAGTGAGCTCAGGACAAGCTGGAGTTTCCACTTCAGAGACGGAGCGAGAGTATCAGTCAAGTGATGGCCGCAGAAAAAAAAAAAAAGAAAACATCCATCTCAAAGAGCTGCTGGCCAGAAGCTATGAGATGTTCAGTTAGCAGGCAAACTGTAAGAGCTATTTATGACCCTTCATGGTGCAGTAGATGGAGGCTGGTAGGTGATGGAGCTGTGTGTGTGTGTGTGTGTGTGTGTGTGCGTGCAAACCTACCGACTCATAGCCTCCAAGTATCTCCACAGCCTTGTAGATTTTCCACAGGTTAACTGAAAAACGCAGAAAGATTAAACATTAATTCGCTGTGAAACGTTCAAACGATTTTTTTCAAAAATACAAAATTTTACCAACCAGCCAAGACATGTTCCGCGGCCAAAGTTGGATTCATTTGTTTTACACTAAAGTTCAGAAGATAATGCTGCTAGCAAGTAACGCAAGCTCACAGCATTGTGAAAACTGCGCGTCTAAATCACGTCGTTTATCTCAGTTTGCAACAGGTTTTGCGCAAATCTGAAATGTACACATTATCATCCAAATCACGAATGATCCCAGGGTCAAACTTTTAGCCACGCCTACTACCCGAGTCTGAAAGTCATTCAGCTTCGAAACGGAGTTGCGTCTGATTTTTTTTAATTTATTTTTTTTAACAAACATCATTTAAATATTTGAAAAAGTCTTCAACAGTAATAACATATTCACATGATTTTCCCAGACAGACAAAACCTATTAGCGTTAACACGTTTCTCCAACACAAAATGATTTATATTTATATCAGTATTCAAGGAAATCCTGTTCTTGGGGGAAGTAAGTCATGATCTGATGAAACCTTAAAGAAGCCTTTTTTTTTTTTCAAAGACTGCATCTTTCCCTAGAGAGTCTGGTACCCTTCGTCACTAAACGTAGCCAAGAGGCACAAAACAGGAAGAGGCAAATTGACTGACGAAGCATATTCTTTTTTTTTTGGAAGCCATCAGCATACATGAAAAATATTTTAAAAAATTTACGTAAAGATCAACATGACAGTCCGGTGTAAATGCATGTGTAAACATGGAAGTGTAAAGAAAACAATTATATTGCGACTGTTAGGATACTGAAGATATCAGAAGGTCAATGGGCTTTAGGTGAAGCTGCTTTTATTC
>JAQMYM010000039.1:24414743-24436174 GCA_030014255.1 Parauchenoglanis ngamensis | reverse complement strand
ATATACAAAATACAATATGTACAAGATATATGTACAGCAGCTCCCCTCTCCAAAAAAAAAAAATATTGGCAGATTTCTATAACAATTTTGTGCCTAAATATGTAAAGTGTGAAACTTGAGGCTGATTTGTTCCCTCGTTTTAGGTAAATCGTTCTACAGCCACAATCAAAAATAAAATGAAGGACTGAATTATTAAAAAGTCACCATTATATATATATTTATATATAAGGACAGCACGGAGTTCACGCAGATATGGTTTAAAGGTGTAGTCGGTGGTTTTGGCAGAAGGTAACTGGACCTACATTTTTTCCAGGGTTTTTATTCTAAATGGTTAAAAAATGAATTAAAATATATATTTTTAACAAATACTCTAACTTAACTTTAATAAATACTTAAAAAAAAAAAAACAACTTGTTTACCAACTGGAAAAAAAATAGAAAAACGCCTGGGTGAACGCTGCTAGGTATTAAAGAAGAGAAGAAGATGAAGAAGAAGAATTGTCCGCCCGACTAATTTTGATTTGATTTCGATTTTTTGTTTCAAAAGATCTACGAGTTTTGTTTTGTTTAACACTTGTCTTAGTCCAAATGTCTCGTGTGATCATGTTGATTTTTAATCTAGAGTAAAACGGTAGAAGAAAGGGTAAAAAAGATTTAAGGCGCACTATGCGCAGGGGTGTTTGTCTGGTAGGCGTTTATGTAAATTCGGACAGCGTTTATGTGGTAAGTCACGGCCCAAAAGTTAATCGTAAGACGAGACCGTGTTTGCATGTCCTGATTGGCTGGATGCTGAAAAAAACAAAAAAACAAAATAAAACGCAGACTGCACCTTTAAAGGTTTTGCCCAATTCACAGGTTTGCTTACTCACTCTGTTTGAAGCCGAGATGAGGTATTCTCTCAATGGGTGTGCCTCTTTCCTTCATAAACTGGTACAGGTTCATCACAAACGCCCTCTCCTCGCTCTCTGATTGGTTGGGCTTCTCCTCTGCGCTCCCATTGGTCAGTTCTGAACTCGCCATTTCTCGATTGAACTAAAGATAAAAAGAAAATAAGACACAGTTCTGCGTTAAATACTCCGAATCCAGGGGAATTATGGAAATATGGGAATTACAGCACCTCCGAAGAACAACAATCCCCTAAAATTCCTGTGCAGTGTGTTCAAGTGTTTTCTATTCCCACTTACAGGAAGGCACTTCTCTTTTTTTTGCTTTTGATTGATTCAATTGCTTTAAATTTCACTTTCATATAAACAAAATTCTCGCATTAAAAAAAAAAAAAAACCCGATCTGATTCACTTTCTCATCATCTCTTCAAATTTCAGGTGAATGTGGGTTCATATCACCTCCTTCCGGGACGATTCATAGTAAAACTGAGAATGTGTGTTTTTTTCTTCTTCTTCATTTTTAACCGCTTTGAACATGTAAGCTGTCATCCTGTTTGAAGCGAAACACATCGGGGTTTTCACACTCAGAGGGCTCTGCCCCAGGCTGCACTCTCACTCTCATCAGTAACACACACACACACACACACACACACACACACACACACACATGGCAATGGGAAACTCATCACACACTTACTGTAACACTCATACTGTAAGTCAATGCAAGCATGCAAGCATGTCCTGAATTAAAGAAGGGATCTTGTGTCTAAAAACATGGTGTGAAAGCACTTTCGCATAGAGTCACTTTGCTTTCACCTTAAAATAAAGGTGTGTCTTCATTATCCCAGCAGTGTATTGCGTGCTCATGTGACGCTGTATGAGATTCATTAACTGCATACTTTGATTTGACGTCTTCGTAAATTCATGTGAATTAGCACATGACTGACGTTTCACATGTAGGGCTTGTGAATTATTTTACACTTTTTTCAAATTTATTTCCACTTGATTTATAACGTCACATTCGCAGGTGACTCTTGAATATGATTGATTTATTTTCACGTAATAATTTTTTTATGATTTGTTTATTTTACAGGTGACCCTTGCAAACGATTCCTTTATATTTACAAATGACTCTTTCAAACGATTCCTTTACATTCACAAATGACTCTTTCAAACTATTCCTTTACATTCACAAATGACTCTTTCAAACGATTCCTTTGTATTCACAAATGACTCTTTCAATCAGTTGCTTCAACTAGATGTTTTACACATGATTCATTTGACTCATAGGATTTTTGAACACGTTATTCATTTATTTTTATAAGTGACACTTACACATGATTCCTTGGTCACATGTCCTTTATGTTTTGCATGTTATTTGTTTAGTTTTACCTCGATTAGTATATTTGCACATGTGATTTTGTTCCACATGATGTTTTTTTCTCTAAACACATGATTCGTGGTTCATACTTTATGATACTTTAGAAAATATCACAAGCAGATTCAAACAATACTACTGCTAATAATAATAATACTATTACTAATAATAATAATGGGAGCAAGCAGTGGTGGAGTGGGATTTTTATTTTATGAACCTTTATTAGTTTCATGTGTAAATGATGTAGTTTTTTTCCTACAGTGATTCAGCTCCAGGATTGCTCTATACATGTATCGTAACTAGAGGACGGAGAGGTCAGAGGGCAAGCACACTGGTGAAACTGAGAAATTGCTGGAGTGATGAAACATTGACGTCAGTTGTGCAATCTTTGTTTTTGAAGAGTATCAAAGGTTGGTCAGTATGAATGGGAGCGATTGTGTGAATTTGGAAATTATCGCCATCTGGCACCGTCACTGACTCACTCAGTTTTTGACTCACTCACTCAGGGACACAGGGCATGTAGCGGGAATACATCCTGGATGACGGGATGCCAGTACGCACACACACACACACACACACACACACAAACATACACACACACACACCTAGCACCTAGGAGGAATTCATCTTAGCCAATACACCTACTGGTGTGTTTTTTGGAGGTGGGAAGAACCCGGAGAACCCAGAGGGAACCCGGATGGAGACAGGGAGAACGTGAGATGCGGTAACCTGAGCTCAGGATCAAAAATTTTAACATTGTGGTTTTTACAGATTTGTAATGCAATTTCTGTAGAGTTGCAGGGCAAAAACTACAGAAGCTTGTGAAGTTTTTGCGTTATTACATTTTTGTGTGTTGGAATGTTTAGGAATTCGATGGGAAAATGATCATTTTTAGTTCTTCATCGCACTCACACACACTAACGTTTAAGAAATTGTACCTCCAGACCAACGTGTCCTGAGGGATTTAAAAATAAAAACTAAAAGTATAAATAAACACTAAAAATGAATAAAGTGCCAATTCGAGAAGTGTACAGCAGCAGCATGATACGAATGTATAATGCAAAAGGAAAGTAGCAGCGTGATCGGAAATACAAAACGGCAGAGTGGACGATTGTCCGTGTGCAAAAATACGAACGCGCGACAGAAGCACGGCGTTTATCGAGCCGGATCGATGGGTTGAATGTGTTGAATTAGTCCAAATGAACTATGAATCGTTAATTATTCATTTTAATGGGTGGAAAAAGGTTTCTTTACAAACGTCTAGAGGTGAGCTAATACCTGACTGTATGTGAAAAACAAAGAAATCAGCAAAAAAGATGCCAGATTGTCTAGTGTGGTGTGGCCAAAAGTGGAAGTGTGCTCAAGTGGCAACCAGAATAAATAAACAGCGAAGACAATGAGGCTCAGTGAGAGGCAGGCCGCAAAGCAGGAAATGAAAAACACCAGGGCAGCACAAACACACACCAACTGTCACAGGATCAATCACACGCTCAACCGTTCAGCAGCGTTTTTATGAAGTGAGGAAAGAATTGTGGTCGATGTGGCAGTAAGAGATTGCTCGCTCCAGAATTCACCTGATATTATTCAGATGAGGAGTTGCGTGACTTGACATATGAGCAAAAAAAAGTACCGGGTGGAAAAAAATAATACTTTTTTTTTTTTTAAAAATCCGTTAAAAAGTGACTCATTCAAGATGGCTCTGAAGTTTGAAGGATTTCTGAGTAGAGAAGCAAAAATGTAAATCTGTCATTTCTGACTCTGGGGGTGAGATCTCCTGTGTGTGTGTGTGTGTGTGTGTGTGTGAATACTGTCATTGTAGTACATGGAAGTAGTATACTGCAAGTCTAATGGTGACATTTTGCCAATATTTTTTTATAGATAGGCAGATAGATAGATTTGTGTTACACATGATCTGATATCGACCTCTCATCTTCCCAGGAACCTATTGAGAACCGTCACCTTTTTTTCCAAGCCTTTACCCCCAACCCCCCCCTGCCTATAAGGTAAATGCAGTTATATAAATTAATAACAAATAAAAACACTTCAGTGAATGATGATGTGTTGCCTTCCTTCCAAAAATACGAGCGGTTCACTTCTCGTAATCCTCGTCCCAGCCTACTCACGCTTCATGGACGTACAGAAAAGAACAACGCAACCGACTCTGTTGTTATTTCTTAAAGAAGTAGATGCTAAAAAAAAAAAAAAGTAAAGGGAGGTGTCGCTTCTGCTTCTGCCTTCTTCAACCTGTCGGCCCTTCGCTCTTACAATAAAACCCGCCATGTGCTGGGTGTGTGATTTTGCCTTCCTGAAGTGTCACCGACGAGCTGAGCAAACCGCGACATAACAAAGACACTGTAAGTCACATGACTGAGTTGTGGGCTGATTTGGATCATTAGGCAAGTCTTTTTTTTATTTGTGTTGTTACATTTATGTTATAATGGAATAATGTAAATTTGCACAGTTCTGATTAAAATCGTGTCGTGAGTTTGAGTGGACACGACTCCTCCAGCCCTCTCACAGCATCACTCCAATGTTGCGGGTGGAATCCTTCCTTGTGCCGCGATCATCATGCTAACACTATTAGCCCTTGGGCTACGTGACGGCATTCGACACTACTGTATTGCCCGAAGCTCTTTGAGCACTTTTCTATCGTGTTCCTCTTCCTTGTCCACTTCCTGGATTGTGTATTGCTTGATGTTCCAGTACCTCGTGTTTTACGCCCGAAGCCCACGTTCTGTTAGTGCGACGATATTAAAATCTTTCATTTCAATCAGTCATTTCATACTCAACATCTGTGTGCGGGGATTTTTGTTTGTTTGTTTGTTTAAGCCAGATTTCCGCTCTTACAGACAAATCATACGTGAGTCATCGCATGATTCAAATTCACAGATTTGGTTTTTGGAAATGTTCACGTAGTGCACGCGCATTTATTTCTTCGCACGGAATTTCTGCAGAAGATTTGTTTATTTTCACAAGGCTACGGTAACTCAAATGACTACTGCTGCGGTGAGCAGAAAAGCATCTCGGGACGAGATGTATGAGCTGATACGTGGAGAAGGTTCCACCATGGGTTCCACTCCTGTCTGATGGACGGGATGGATGAAGATTGGAAAAAAACCATTGTCTGATCAGATGAATCTCGATTTCTGCAGCAGGTTGTGAGGGGAGAACAGTTCAGGCTGGTGGGGGTAGTCGAATGGTTGTGGGGAATGTTTTCCCGACACACATCGAAACCAAACAGACATCGTTTCCTGTCTGAGTACTGTTGCCGACGAGGTGCCAGCATGATGAATGCGCCATGTCACACGGATTCGTGATCATGACTCCAGATCTGAATCCATCAGAGCACTTTTTGGATATTGTAGCTCGAATGACAAATCTGATCCAATCATATCCACATGGACCAGAATCTCAAAGGAAAGCCAACATTAGCTTGGCGTTCTAAATAAAGTGAATACGTCACACGTGTTTACTTGAGGACAATTTGAGAGCACGGCCTGCTGAAACGGTCATGCGTGAGCACTTATCCCAAGTGTGAAACGTGCGATTTTTCCATAAACAGAATTTCAGTCAACATGTCCAATATCATGCGCAAATAAAAATCCGCTCCACCAATCAGCCCAGCGGGCGCGAGTGACTGTACAGTAAACCCTCGACTTTCCGTTTGACGTCTGCAGCGGTCGTTCAGGGGGGCCTCGCGTAAATAAAGTTCACTTGCAAGGTTTCAGAGTGAATTGAAGTTCCTCAGAGACATCAGAGCTTCCCAGAAGCAGACCTCTGAAATGACTAACATCGTCAGTGTTGAGGTGGCTGCTGCTGCGACTGAGTAATATTGAAGATGTGGGTCCCTTCTCTTGGTAGCAGAATGAGTCATCTGGAAGACAAAGTCGAAACCAGTTCTGTGTTCTGTCAAGGGGATAATATTGCAAATGTGGGCCACAAAGGGGTAACCCTAAATGAGTCAAAAGTATCACACCGTCCTCTATGCAGACTTTTTTTTGTGATAGCTTCATTGTCAACACGTAGCTTCTGACCAGATTTGGCTCATCTTCAGTGAAATTTCACCCGCAGTGTTCAGAGGCTGTCGTCTGCACAAACACTTCCTGTGAAATTGACAAAACCCAGTTTCGAAGAAAGAAGCTTTTTTTTTTGTTCTTGGAATCTGCAAGGCTAATCGAATCTGGGAACTTCTGCAATACGAAGAAAATCTGTATATAACTCAAAACCAGAGTTGCAGAACTTAACTTTTGAAATTTTTCACTTTATGATTACATCAGACGTTTGAAGCACAGGAGAAGGTATTTCGTTGATATTTCAGACCACAAAGCTGTTGAATGCGACATTCCGGTTTCAAACAGGAAGCAGCTTGTTGTCCGACTGCTGCTCCACCCCCACTCCCACCCCCTTGAACAAAACCGCGACTAAAAACAGCCTGACACGACAAACTTGCCGTAAGCAGGCTGTCTTAAATTTCCACCTTATTTCAAATTGTGCCAAAAAAAAAAAAAAACCTGTGCGTGGGACGCGTCAATAACGTCTCAGAACGAAAGTCAGTCCGCGAACGTAAGGGACGCTGACAGGAAGGGCAGCTCTCGCCGCTGGAAATATGCAGCTTCCGAAATCTGACGCAAACTATTACACACGCAAAATAAAATGTTACTTCAGTCCCAAGTGAGTCACAATCCAAGCACAGAGTTTAAAAAAATCCAAAAAAACGCCATCATGTTGGAATTCTTGCCGTCTGAACTTGTTGCACTGAAGCTAACTAGTTCGTCTAGCTCAAAATAGTTTTAATGATTTTCCATAGATAAAAATATAATGCCAAAGTATACTGTATATGTACTTGTAATACCTCTGTAATTTCAGAGACCATAGTTATTTAACATCTAGCTTTGTTGTACACTTAATATAAGGAGGCGGAGCTTAGCGGACACAACATTACAGAGAAAGCAGTAACTGTTTTCTCCAAGGTGTAATCCAATAGTAATCCAGTGTTTCCAACAGCCAGTGTTTCTTCTAGTGATGTGAACCACTTTTGAGTGCGAACGCCCCACTTTCCGTAAATACCGATCATCAAATAAAAGGCAAATCAGGTCATGAACATGTGGAAATGCACTCTCTGGGTTCAAAATAGCAAGAATGGGCATGTTGAAACTCACAGTGTCAGCACAGGCATAATCATACTAAGACACTGATGAGTGTTGACCTACTGGAACACACACACACTCTCACACACACATGCGTCAGTGTAAAAGTCTTGCAAGATGAGAAATGGGGGAAAAATTGCAACTGACTCATAGCAGCCCTTTGAACATGTGCTCATCTGCTGATTCTGAATTCCTGGCTTCGAGAAGGTTCACAATCATTCCACTTTTCCCGAATAAATTGGAAATTGTAACTCAGATTCTGTGGCCTCGAATCCGAACCGTCATGCTCTAAGCAGCGCTGCTGAATTCTTCATTCCCATCCACGCTGAGAACGGAAACCCGCGCACATCACAGGTTTGCTGTATATTAATGCGCTCGCTCCGATGCGTTATGGTTGCTATAGTGACAGCTAGTCCACGGGTACTTGTATGGCGGACGCTTCAGATACGCGTGTGTTTGTTTTGCTTTGTTTATTTTTGCGGAAGGAGTCTCCAGTGTCAGAGGAAAAGCCGTGACTCCGGCATCGTCGGGACGGACGAGGTTACGCTTACAGTTTCTCCGTTTCTCTGCGTCTTATTAACTTTTAAGAAAGAGAAAAAAGTCAGGGAACGATTGTTTCTACAGCATGTAGCTGATATAATGTAAGAGAGAACAGGAAGTAGTTTTGCAGGTGTTCTATAAACGGATAGAAAGTGTCGTTCATTAATAAATTGTAAAACTGGTAATAAATGGTGTTAAGATGGGTTGGGAACTAAAGCTCGGTTCCAAATTAGACCCGAATCCAAAACGCCGAGTAAGAAAGCTAGAATTTTTGTTCTGCTATCCGGTTTCTCATAACCATTTATTTAAAAAATATATTGTCAAACAAGCAAAAGTGATCCAAAAGCACAAAAGCGATATGAGAACGGGAAAATCTGGTGTGGTAGCTCACAGTGGCTCACCAAGGGGATTTCAAAATAAAAGTCCCTGTGGTTTGTTAGCCATAACACCTGCGGGATTTCAAATTAAAGGTATTTTAGAACGTTTTTTGAATTTAATATGATAACGTGAATACACATTTACTTATTTAGATATATTTATTTATTTAATTTATATAGATGTATAATATAATATTTATATTTTCAGATTAGAAAAAGGCTCTTCAATGCAATAATGCAGTCAATAACTTTTAATTAAAGTTGTAAGTGGTCAAAAGTGGTCTCTTTTTTTTTTTACCATTTTGCAGTTGAAGTGGGGTTTTCATAATAACCTGAAGCAGAAATAAAGTTGATAAAATTCAAACTTGAGTGTTAGATTGCTGAGAGGAGTAAAGGACTTGCTGTTTTCGGGAAAATAATCCACTCTGAGGTGGTAATAGTAACTCTTGCTTCTTTACACCCATCATTGATTATTTTCCTATAACAGCGTGATGCAGCATGTTTATGCCATATTTGGTCCATGTATATGCCTATGTACAGTAGAATTACCTTTACTACTCTGTGCAGAAAATAAGTAAAAACATTGTATAACTTTTTTAAGCGTTATTTATAGGATGTTTGCTTGAGAAATGGAGCCAAACTCTAGTTGATGAAAATGAATGATTGAATTAGCGGTGTTAAAATGTAAAGTGTGTCGTTTTTGAGCTGAACAGAACACACAGATGGCGTTTTCACGACTCGTTCGTGGTCCTACCTGTTTTGGTGGACTCTTCTCCTCTGTTCTCTCCTCTTCACACACATCTATGTGTTCCTCTTCACCGCTCGCTTCTCCACGAGTCTCCGACACTGAAAACAGGGCGATGTTTTCGTTACAGGCCATATAAAGACACACGTATGAAAGGCGATGAGGACAGAAATACACACTGCTGCTGTTGTTTTTAGCGGCGTGATGGCGTTTGTGATTGTGTTCCACTTTACACATGCATTTTACACACACACACACACACACACACACACACACACACACATACACGTCTTCAGTAAAACCACAAGCAGCAAACACACAAATCTACAGTGCACTTTGAAAAGCGCTGCGGTGATTCGAATGCGAGTGATTGTACAAACAAACGGCGCTTTTGCAACGAAGCTGTTCCGTTCTTTCAACCTTCTCAAGCACTTGTCAGATAAATAACACTCAGGGAGTGTATTACAGCGTGGGTTACAGTTTAATTAACGTTTTATTACAGCTTACAGAGCAAGCAAACAGGTACCGGCTGCCAGGCTTACAGTTTAGATAGATTAGATTCTGTATAAGACTCTTACATATATGTGTCCTTACAGAGATTATCAAAAAAACTCATCTTAAGACATCATTAGAGATCAGCCATTTCCTGTTAGAGCTGTTTAAGATCAAATTAAACTAAAAGCCATAAACTTTTGCTCACGTTATAAAGCCTTTTTCTAAATTTTCAAGCCAATTAACTCGAGCTCATTTCACCAAAGTCAGACGTTCAAACACATTTCAGCATCAGATGATATCAGGATTTAGCTTCAGGTTAAAATGCGCAGCATTTACACTTTTAAGGTCTATTCATTCGGGTCACAGTACCGAAATGAAATGTTATGGTCTCGCAAAAAAAAATAAAATAAAATAAAATAAATAAATAAAAAATAAATAAGTAATTAAAAAGTGGCTAAAAGATACCGCTGATTTATAAAATTCTTTTTATAGGTTTTCTATAAAGGTGACTCGAACCAATTACAAACAGATTTAAAAATGTAAAATTTCACATCTACGCTGGGGTTTTTAACGTAAAAGCAAGCTGTTCCACAATTTTGGTCTGTCTCTTATCTTTTAAAGTGAAGAAAAACGTGATCGAGTGTAAAAGTTTGCACACCCCCATGGATTCCGATTGGACAATCGGTGTAGCTTTGATATCAGACGCTTTGATCCAGAGCGACGTACAGAAATGAAAGGAAATTACATTTTACATTTATCTTATTTAAACAACTGAGCAGTTGCGGGTTAAGGGCCTCGCTCAAGGGGCCCGCTAGAGACTGGGATTTGAACTCCTATATGTAGCTTTATTTTACTATTTATTTGCATAAAACTATGGCTCTGAAAAAAATGAAACATGTGTGTGTTTTGAAACAAAGACAAAAACCCGAATTGCAAGATAAAAAAGAGAACTAAAAAGGACCGTGTCCGTGACCTGATTTGAAAAAGAAACTTCTGGAACAATTTCACTTAACTCTTTTATCAATATTGACAGCTTAACATATGATTAATACGATACGGCTTTTTTTTATTACGTCAGCTGTGATAAAGAAGCGATGCCAGTGATTCTGATTAACGCCCACGTGATCTAATCGAACACGCAGTTGTAATTGTAAGGTGCAAAAGTGTTGACTCTTACTTCCAGAAATACTTGAGAGAGAAAAAAAGACTGAAATAACAAGTAAGTGAGAGAGAGAGAGAGAGAACTGTTCTAATATGAAACCACATGCTTACAAACCTTGCTTCCTGTCTGTGTGTATAAACCACAGCTCAATGATGCCTCAATCTAATATAAAATATTACTGCACAAACACAGCACGGGGCTTTCCATACACTTTCTTGTGCATATAGCATTTATAATATATACCATTTAATTACTCAGAGTAACTTTTTTGTACAGCTAATATCACTATTAATATCAGTGTTGTGGCTGGGGAACAAAAATATACACCACTGTTATGAAAAGATAAGGGAATCTGAAATAGCGATAACCTCAATAATACATTATAGTGGATATATAAAGGAGATGTAAAAAAAAAGAAAAAAAAGTGTGATGTTTCACTTTTTTTCTAGAATATACTTAAGCTTAAGTGTGACCTTCTTATAGCTTAGCACTTTCTTCACACTTGCATCACTTCAGCAGTGTTATATTATTCATTATACCACTGCTGAATTCACAACTTTGACTGGTCAGAAGGTGTTGATTAGTTTTCTATAACGGCACGTCTATCAGCTGCAGGTCACACGCGTACATTCATCCCTGTAATCGTATTCAGACGCTTTTTGGTAAGGAGTCCCCAGTGTCAGGACAAAAGAGTTGAGGTTTCTCTGTAAAATGAGCTGTGTCTTTTTTAAAGACAGGCTGGTGAGGGAACTACTGTTTATAGCTGCTATAATGTAAGTGAGAACAGGAACTAACTTGTTTCATCGATGTTTCACAACTATAAATGGATAGAAACGCATGATGCGCTGTTTAGTACATAAAAAGAAATCGTAATTGCTGTTTTATAAGCGAGTAAAATGCCTCAGGATGTGCGGTTAGAGGAAAATAAGCAACTCTGTGGTGGTAACAGAAACTCACACCAGCACACAGATACTACACATTAAAAAAAAAAACTGCTGTCATGTGACTTTGCAAGTCTTGCACTTGTCAGAATGTCAGCACTATTGGAATAAAGTGTGTGTGTGTTTGTGCTTCTTTATTTGCAGAAAGCTTTTGTGTCGAATTATAGACTGGCTGTGGCCTGCGCCCTACCCAACTTCCCCTTCCTCACTTCACCGCTCCTTTCCACACATATCAGAGGACTCTGCGCTTTCGAGATCACACACTTCCTGTGCTGCGGCAGTCTCTTAATTATTTGACTTCTGCATTTCGTTTGCATTGCCACAGATGCACGGGGCAAATAGAGGCAAACGGGCACGTACACACCCAGGTTGTGTACACTGATTTTTTTTTTTTGCTACTTATGTCCTTTTTACGGAAACCTCTGCACCATGAATCACTGTGAAAGCACACTGAATCATTGTGATATTGCAGTGACAGCAAAGTGATTACAATGGCAGGACCAGAAGGTTAAAACCCAGGACTGCCAGAGAGAGACACAGTCGGGCCGTGGAGCATAATTTATATTTATATAAATAAATATTTAATTTATTCATAAGTTATATTTGTGTCAAAGATCAACTGTGGCAAGATTCATTTATTCATTCATTAATACGATTCATTCGAATGACTCACGGTGTCATTCGCCGATCGATATGCACACGTTATCTCACGTTACGAATTATTTCACATGCAAGGTTTTATTGCTGATTTTTATTTGAGTGCAACCCTTACAGCTTTAAGACGTTATTTTTTCGCACAATGAATCACAAATCAGATTCATGTTATTCGAACCCTAACTTTTACAAATCCTAATTTTTTAAGTCAGACTCATTCATTGGGCCGGTTCTTCGATCTCAAACGCTCAGCCCATAAAAGGAGAGCTAACTTATCCAGCTTTACACAATCAGCCAATCATTGTATCAGCATTACAAAGCAGAAAGTGGGAAAAAACCATGTGACCTCAGTGACTTTAAATGTTGCATGGCTGTTGGTGAGTTTTCCAGAAACTGCTGATCTGGGCTTTTCACACTCAACAGTGTCTAGAGTTAATACAGAAGGATACAAGAAACAAAAAAACATCCAGTAAGTGACTCGGGCTCACCGAATCTCAAACAGGTGAACGCTGTAAAAAAGACCAGGTGATGCTTTTTCTGTAATCACCTGCTTTTTTGCTCATGACGGTTGTAAAGAGTGATTATTTGAGCCAGCCGGTCCGTCCGTTCTCCTCGAAACTCTCTCTCTTTCAGTAATAATGTGTTGATTGCTGGATGTTTTTTGTCTGTGAGATTGTTGTGTGTGAAAATCCCAGGAGATCAGCAGTTTCTGAAACTCGCACATCTGTCGCCAACAACCATGACACGTCACTGAGATACTTTATGTGAACATTAACTGAAGCTCTTGACCTGTATCTGCATGATATTACGTACTGTAGGCGTACCAACATGATTGGCTGTTTGGATCATGAATATATATATGATGATGAGCTGCAATATGATCATATGATGAACTGTGTTGATACTGTTGTTGTTAGAGTGTTTTGTTTTTTTTTTTAATACAGATACCAGTTAATGCCTGGCCTATAAAAGCCTCTCTCTCCTGATAAGCTTCATATGATAGTGTGAAGCTGTGAAGTTATCAGATGCGGGATTTTACTCTTGAAGCAGTACTGTACTGTGTTTCTGTTTCCCTTAACCACTTCCTGACTTCTGCCTACAGACACAAATATCTGACTTCATACGCTACGTGACACGACCTTGGCCTCTTTATCTCGCCATAACTCACCTTATATTGTCGATTAGGATTTACACAGCGCGCGTGCACTTCCTAAAGCCGAGTTCATATCGTAAGGTATTGAATAGACGCTGGATTATATTGAGACCACATCCAGAAATGTTCTTTCTCACGTTAGATTGCAAAAAATAAATCAAACAAGTTGTTCATAGGTGTATCTGATGTATAAATAGAAAGCACTCTATTACTATTATTAACTTATAACTGTATACACACACATATTGTCAAGCATTATAAACATCGTGTACTGGGTTATAACTATAGCTATATATGTATCTTTAACTGGCATTCATGTGAATGTATTTCCTCTCTTTGTTTTCTAATTATTATTTCTTTAAATTCTATTACTTATTATTATTATTATGACTTATTTTTATCCTTGTGCATTCTATTATTACTTTTTAATCATTTAATTTTTACTATGTGATCCAGCACTCTGCGAGAGCCCATGCATGATGAGTTTGATTATAATAATAATTATTATTACAGTTAAACCTACACGAATGAATGAATTCAAAGTGACTTCACTATAATCTATCAATAACTAGTTAAAAATCATCCACTTACATAGAAGTAAAAGCAATAAAATTAAAAAATCAGTCATACCCATTGTGAAAGTGTGTCTCTCCTCGAGCTTCAGATCCGTGAGTGTGTGTGTGTGTGTGTGTGAGAATGTCTTCCTTCAGTGTGTATTCTCGTTTGTGTGCTCTCACCACAATGCAAAAGGCTTTCGAAATCTCGAGGTCTGAACCAGATTGGTTGCTCCAGTTGTCATTGGGCACAAAAAAAAAAACACACTTTCACTTCCTTACTTTCTCAGGCAAAGGATCATGGGAGTTGGAGTTTATTTGTTCTTTTTTATTTGAAGAGTGATGATTATTAATAATCACTGCTGTGGTTGTAAGACGTTGTGCAAAGGAAAGGCTAAAAACAATATTAAATAGATTGGATACATATTTAGGTATTATATTAGACATTGGTTTAATCAAATATCCAATCTCTTAGTTGTCGGTTCCTTTTTTTGGACTCTTAATTACCCAGTGAACCCTTAAAGAACCCTTAAAGAACCCTTTTTTTCCTTATGAGTGTATTCATTAACTATATGCATGTGTATGGCACAAACATCAAATTCTTGGTAATGTTTTCTTCTAAACGTATAAAACCTTAATTTGACATTGAGCTAAACTGTCTTTGGACTTAAACAAACAAAAAAAAAGGTTCTTTTGAGGTTCTTTGCCTAAATAAGAGTTCTTAGCCTCCTAAACAGGTTCTACTTGAGCTCTTTTGTCGATCGAGTAAGTTGTAGAGATCTACACATGACATTTAAACTAGTTTTTAAATGAATTGTGCAGGTTTTTATAAGGCGGAAGGCATTTCCGATGAACTTCATGAAGTCTTCAAGAAAAAGAAAAAGCTTCTTCATGATTTATACCAGTCCAAAAGTCTGAGTGTGCTACCGAGAACCGTTCTTCTTAGCTAAGCGGTTCGCAGAATGTTATAGTTCTAGGAAACATTTCTTTCAATTCTCTCTGTTCTAGGTATGTTGTTTAAAAATAAAGGCTGAAGGGTTTGTTAGATCACTAAAGTTTCTTAGCCGTTAACGTTTTCTGATCTGAAATGAGTAATAAGTTTGTAATAAGAACTGCTATTGCTATTTGGTTGTGAGTATGTTTAAGTAACGTTGTAGGCATGTCGTACGGACCCAGAACATCTGTAAAAATGTACGGAAATGATTTGAGCTAATGTTACTGTATGCCTTTAAGTATCTTTTGAGTAAGGTTTCTTTCAGCTTTAACTTTTACGTTTGTATTAGCAAGTAATTACTTTTACTCTGATAAATTCGTCATTGCTTCATATGACGTTAATCCATTTTCCGTCACACGTTTTGAAGAAACAAAAGATCAGTGGTTATATTTTCTGTCACACATGAATTCAACAATGAAGTTTACATGAAATTACATGAATCTGAAACACAAACAAAAACACAGTAGTTCCACTACTTTAAACTCAGACTCGTTATAAACGTGCAGCTGAGGTGGTTTAGGAAAAGGTTTAGGTTCCCAAAATGGCAGCATAAATTAGACAGATTAAAGAAAACCTAATGATGATGAATTATCAAGGATGAAGAAAAGCAATGCTAACAATTAGTCAGAATCAATCATTTAAAAAATAAATAAATTCAAGACGTTTAACCGTTATTTCTCACCTGTCGAATCAGTGAATCGACTCAAAGATCAGCCGAATCAAAGCGCTGACTCATTTAGCGAATGACAAAATGAATTCTCCCCTCAAGGAAAACGCCTGTGGTGAGCGAGATGTTAAAATGGCGATAATAATTCATCTACTGTATAAAACACGGACAGTGCATTTTCTCTAAAAAGTGAAGTCCCCACAGGTCTAGCGCCCCTGCTGGCTGGCTGCAGTAGAGTTTTTAGCATCCCCGTTTGTTTCAATGACAAATCAGCCCATTTCCCATCTCACTTTTCTTGTCTAAACTGCCTTTCCATCTAAAGTGTCTAATTCAACAGGTTTCCCTTTGCTGATATCTGTACATGTTTGATTTCCCCTCAGAAATTACACTGCTCAAAACATTAAGGGAACAATTAATCATCTCAGTAAAACACCAAGTCAGTTAAACTAGGATATTGATCTGTCCAGTTAGGAAGTGATTGTGAATTAGTTTCACCTGTTTTGGTGCAAAAACAGGTGCACAGGAGGGGCAACAGCAAGACAACCCCCAAATAGGAAATGGTTTTGCAATGGGTGACCACAGACCTTTTCTCGCTCCTTATCCTTCCCGAGTGCCCTTGTCACTACTGGTAGCATGAGGCGGTACCTGCAGCCCATTCAGGTTGCACGGGTAGTCCAGATGTTCCAGGACGGCATGTCCATACATGCGATCTCAAGAAGGTTTTCCGTGTCTCTCAACACATTCTCAAGAGCGTAGAGGAGACACCAGGAGACATGAGGAGAGCTGGACAGGGCTGTAGACGGGACAGGGCATGAGTGCATGTACACACTGAGCACATTAAAGAGGTTAGAGAGTCTGAAGATGCCACGGTGAACATCATCCTGAATGACCGGTTTGACTGTTGGTCAGTGACGCTCATATTAATTCAGTTTCTCCAGCTGAAAGCTTTCTGGATAGATGTATATAACGAGAGTCTGGGAACGTGACCATATTCATCTGATCATTTCAATCAGAGAAGTGGGCGTGGCTAGCAAACATGTGACTCTGCCTCTCGTCTCTACTGCGCAAACTCGAGAAGGGGAAAGTCCCTACTGCGCAGACTCTAGCTGCAAATTTCACAACATGGTGGAGGTATTTTTGCTTGATTTCTATAGAATGGGAGTCACACTGTCCAATTATATGCATTCAGAGAAGGAAAAGACTGGGCTGGAATTCAATGCTAATCAGGTTAGCTAGCGATAACGCTGAGGATTGCATCGGCGTAACAAAAAAACGTACTAACATTTCAGTGTTCGAATTCTGTCTGCAGAAAGTCATACAAACACTAAGTGCTTCATTTTACTGACTAAAGCAGGACGTTGTCACTGAGGTGTGAGCTGGCTAACGTTACCATGGTAATAACTAGCTCATGCTGCATGGAGGATGTTAATCTGACATAGACGTAATGATTTCTTGCACAATAGACAGATTTTAACGAATCGAGTTAGTTTTGATTCAGTGTGACTATCCTGATACAAAAAGAATACAACATATTATTATTTTCTGGTTTTAATAGCATTATTTTCCCAGCAGGAACCCACATCGATGTGGGTTTTTTTTTTTTTTGTCAGAAAGTGCAACCCCGTTTTTTAAGACCCCACTAAAGAACCGTTCTTAGCCTCTAATATCTGGGTTAATATTTACTCGCTTATAAATATTCCTTTCAGCTCTAACTTGCATCACAAATGTGGCAAATGACTAATTTTACTCTGATAAATATCATATTAACCTCATTTCTGTTTGGGGAAGTTTCTCCCTCGAGTCATTTCCCAAAAATAATAATATTTAAAAAAAAAAAAAAAATCCCACTAATGAGAAATGTTCCACATTAATGACTAATTACAACTGTAAAGAAGCACTGTGCTTTTAGATTGCATAAAAAATATGAAATTACAGAAATAATTGAAAATTGGAAAAACATAATGCCGTTATATTAATTATAGAAGCACTTATGTACGAAAATGTGTAAAACTACGAACTAAATTCTACAAAACTGACGGCTAAATAATAATCAGTTGGTTTTTGTTACCATGCTTTTTGTCTTTTTCATGACTGTTTTTCGAAAAAGAAGTCAATTCCTGCACGTCCGTTAACCGTAAGAAAGCAAGCTTGATTATGCGTTCGTGTATTGATCTGTCAGTAGTCAGATTTTATCTGTGTTTTTATGTACTTTTTCTTTGTTTCCTTGGAAATGATGGAGAATGGGGGATTGCCCCGATCCAGAGACGAGTACGCGGGTCTAAAGAGGCACAGGTGAAAGTTCTCGTCAGAATTTCCCCTAAGCACATATTACCTCAACAACAACAACAGCTCTGAAAGTAAGTATGATAATTAAGTTCGTGAAATGATTGTCAGCTTCCAGCCTTATGTAATGTCCTCAAGATGATATTTTTGATGCCGTTTGAAATTTTTAATTGTCTGCATTAGAGCAGATCACTGTAATATAATTATAGTGTGCTTTCATTTATTATAATCATTACTCAATTTCCAGGCGAATTTTGAGCCGGATTTAAACTCAAACCTACAAAATGATGAAATAAACGACAGGCAATATCGCTTTACTTTGAATATGGTGTTGAAAAAAAGAAAAGAAAAGAAACGAAAAGCCCCATCCTGATTACAGTGAAAAATATTAGCTTTGTTTTGAATCTGTGAGCCGTTATGATGAAGATGATGATGATGATGATGATGATGATGTTGTGTACTGCACCCGGTTTGGCTGCTGAAAGTTTCGGATCCTTGTTATGAAGGGGCCTCTCTCTCTATCTGTTTCTATCTCTCTTTCTCTCTGTGTCTTCCACCTGCCCGGATAGTCCCTGACATTTAACCGAGTTTAACCTTTAAATGTCAGAACGAATAACAGAGACCTCAGCCCAGAGGACAGACACACCAAGACGAGTTTCTCTGGTAAAAAATATTAGACAAAACATCCGCCTTTCTTCATTATTGGGAACCAGAGAGGTGGTATTACTGCTGCTGTACACCCCCTTCAATGCACAATCACACACACTCACACACACACACCTACGGCGTGTGCTGAGGGGATCAAAAGGTGTGAACAATTGACACGCACACAAATATCAAAGCTTTTAGCTTATTGTGTCACAATACCTGAGTAGGACTTCCTGTACAGCCCTGAATCTTCAACCCCCCAATGTTTTTTTTAACAATCTATGCTTACCTATGATTTAGGCTATTGTTTCCAGCATCATCAGCCAGGCATAAAAACGCTTTATATGCTTGATATGTCTCATATCGAGGTGTTTTTCCGTATATGTGGTTTTTTAAATTCTATTTTTTCCCCAAAAAATTTAACATAAAAGAGGTGAAGGGAAAACTGGTACCACCGTTGGGGAATCTTCACTGAGTAATCAGTCACTGTGATTAAGAGCTGTTAGCCAGTAAGAGCGCAGTGTTGTGGAAAAACTGGTGATGGGGAAAGCTGGATGGGGAAAAAATGACTTTATATGAAAGCCCTAAAAACGCCTGGATTTTCTTTACTTCCATTTCCCCTGAAAACCGATTCCTTTTTATTGAATTTCTCCCAACATGAGTCATTATCATGAGATAACAAATGAGAGAATCCCAGGAAAACTTTCTCGTGATGTCAGAATACTCAAATGAGTCCTTTTATTATTGTTCTAATTATTTTAGAATCTTGATTAATTCAAACAAACTGTTTATTTATTATTGGTAGCTCTCCAGGGAAATTCATTTAATATCCCACTCAAATCAGATGACAGACACAGATCAAACAGATTAAAGAGTCAAACTGAAAGCCGAGATATAGTTGCTATACGCTCTTATATTCTCCATTTTCAATAACATACAGTATACGGCCAGAAGTATGTGCACCACCGACCATCACACCCGTATGCGGTTCTTCCCCAAACTGCTACCACAATCTCGGAAGCTCACAATTGTATCGAATGTCTTTGTACGCTTTACAATTTCCTTCATTGGAACTCAGACCTGCTCCGGCATGACAATGCCCCTGTGCACAAAGCCAGCTCTGTGAAGACATGATCTGATAAGGTTGGAGGGGAAGAACTCGAGTGTCCTGCTCCAAAATCTAATAAAGCCTTTCCAGAAGAGTTGAGGTTATTATAACAGCCAAGAGAAGAATAAATCTGGACTGAGATGTTCAGTGAGGACATGTGAATGTGATTGTCAGGGGGACACAAACTTTTGGTTGTGTAGTTTCTTTGGTTTCCTACATGGAGAATCTGGTACCTGACATTTTTTTTTAATCAGCTGGCAAAAAAAAGAATGAACAAAATGATTCAAAATGGAGTCACCTCCACCATCCAGAGAGGATTTCCTGTATTCAAACCACAAGTATGAGACAGTTTAAAATCAGTGAATCAGGAGGTTTTTTTTTCTTGTTTTGGTAAGAGTGTCCCTTTAAAAAAAAAAAATGAAAGAAAGAAAGAAAAAGAAATGGTTAAGGAAACTTTTCAAATATTTTCCACGATGTTCATCATTCTAAAAATTTCAACTGGAATAACACCAGGTTAATCTTGTAACTCCATCCTCCCCCCCCAACACCACCACCAGCAGCAGCCCCCCCCCCACCCCAAGTAATCTGACACATGTGATATTGTCTGAAATGATATTAGTGGAATGGAAATTAGGGAGGTTTCAGTCTGGCAGATTCAGTAGTGCATCTTACTCAGCCTGAGATCACACCATGCTTTCAGAATATCACAGGGCCCCATGGGGTGTGTGTGTGTGTGTGTGCGTGCATGTGTGTGGAGCATATCAGATTAACCCTGCCGAGAGCCGTGTGAGAGCCGTGTGAGAGCCGTGTAAGAGCTGTGTAGTTTATATTCACCAGGACAGGAAGGGCAACAACTGCTATTTATACACATCAACACCAGACCATATTTTTCCTCAAAGAAGAAGCTCGGAGGTTCTGACGTATGCATGACCAGCAGGTTGTGAGTTCAGTGATCCCAGATCTTATTAGCCTTTTGGGCAAATCCCTTAACCCTTAACTGCACAGCTGCACTGTATGTACAAATTGCTTTCGACATAACGTTTGAAGTCATTTTGAAACCAATATTTGTAAATGAGTCTTATACTTATCTGGGACCACCTACAGACCAGATCAGTTTCCCCATTCGAATTATCAGCACCACCCACACTCATCAGTTGCAGTTTTTAGTTCTCCTATGGTCTAATCTCATGATCGAAAATGAATAGTAATCCAATGCTATAAAAAGAGCCTATTGACCTTTTTGGCTTGGTTAGCTCATGTCCATGCTCAGCCCAGATCATCCCTTGACTGGGGTCGTAGGGGTGCCATGCTGGAGAGGGCAGTCAGGGATCTCCAACGTTCTTTGTCCTCCGACTCATGCAAGCTTGCGGTGCCTCACAACAGCCAGTCGTGACTCCTGCTTGCTAGCAAAGGTGTCAATTTGCTGTCTGATGTACTCGTTGGTCTACACTCAGTTTCAGACCATGATCTGATACTAATCACTTGGTCAAATAATCACTTAAAGGTCCACTATGTAGGATTTTGACTGTATCTATGAGCAGAAAAGGACACATGTACACTACCAGTCAAAAGTTTGGACACACCTACTCTTTTTCATAGGTTTTTCTTTATTTATTTTTATTTTTTTTCTACATTGTAAAACATTACTGAATACATCAAAACTATGAAGCAACACGTACGGCATATACTGAATTATGTGGTA
>JAQMYM010000039.1:24370418-24399263 GCA_030014255.1 Parauchenoglanis ngamensis | reverse complement strand
ATTTTTCTTGGCTGTGTATCTCTAAGGCGGCTCTGTGGTTGGGTGTGTGTGTGTGTGTGTGTGTGTGTGTGTGTGTGTGTGTGTGTGTGTGTGTGAGAGAGAGAGTGAATGAGTGGTGTGTGTGTGTGTGTGTGGTGTGTGTGTGTGTGTGTGTGGTGTGTGTCCCACCTTCGTACTCTTCATCAGCATCTGGTTCCTCGTAATCAGTGCGAGACTCCACAACACTGGTTTCTACTCATACACACACACACACATGCATTTAAACACACATATACACACACACACACATGCTGATACACACTGTAGTGATTTAATCAGGGCCTCAGTTAGGTGTGAACTCCATCCAGTAAGCACACACACACACACATTAACACACACCAGATGCACTGTATCATATTTGGATTGAAATAAGTGTCGTATCGTGAAGTCTGGTGATCAGGAACTCGGTGAAGGAGTCGTTATGATTTATTAAGGATCACGGACAAACACGAAACAGAAGGAGGAAGATGTTTGCTAGGCAGGTGATGATGTTAAAGCAGAAAAAGTTATAAAACTAATAACTATTGCGAAGTCTCAGGATATTTAAAAAAAATTATTTGCTTACTAATATCAGAACATCGCGATATTATCGTCAAACCCATCATCATCACATGCCTAGACCTGACAGAGTGTGTGTGTGAATGTGAAGCAGAAGGAAGAAAGAACGAGTGCAGCAGCAAAGACACTCCACGCGGGACACACCCGTCACACTGAGCGCATCACAGCAGCTGTATGAAGTGTGTTACAGTCATCATGAGTGCAGATGTTTGTGGAGGTGTATAGACGCAGGAAGATTTTTAATCGAGGATACTCTTGGGTCGGAAAAAAAGTTTTCTCAAGGGTTTTTTGGAAGGTTCTGGTTTCTGTAAGGAGTTCTACCAGAAAGTTCTTCCTTCTAGCAACCAAAGAACCCTTTTGGGTGCCAGAACAAAGCTTTCATTTTCCAAATGTGCAGAATTAAGCTTGTTTTCACTCAATATTTTAGCGATGTTTGGAACGGAGCGTGGTCAGGGTGGGCGGGGCTTGACTTGATTGACATTGCCCTTTGGTTCTTCCTTCTGAACAAACAATTGGTTCTGTGTAGAACCCTACAACAATATGCTAAGTAGAAACTAAGAACCTTTGACTATTTTAGGAACCCTTAAGAAACCCTTTTGTAGTGTAGTGTGTAGTTCCAGGAACCTCCACAGCGTGTTACTACACTGAGGGGCGGAGTTTGTCGTAGTGAAAGGTGCCGATTGGTCAAACAAGTTTTACAGAACACTCAGAGCTTACAACTGAGGCGTGGCACCCTCAACAAAGGCCAATATTTCGCACACACTTCCTGCTACGAGTTACACTTATTGGCTCGAAGAAGTCTGAGGTCGTGCTTTAACATATTTGTGCAACAAAGCAACAGTAACATCTGTAACTTCCTGTTGCTAAACTTTTCCCGCTCAGATCCATCACAAACTCCTGTTAAGGGAATTGAAGCATTTAGAAAAGTTCTTGAACGGTTTAGTTTCTCGAAGGGTTCCTGGAATCTCAGTGAAGGCATGTATTGACAGCTTGATCATGTGTGTGTGTGTGTGTGTGTGTGTGTGTGTGTGTGTACCTGTGGCTTGTACAGGTGAGGCTTGGTGAACAGGAGAGCGAGATGGCTCAGGCTCATAAGGCTGCTTAGACAGAAAAGGGCTTTTCAACCGCCCTGACACACACACACACACACATACACACACATACACACACACACACATACACGCAAACATAGAGAAAGAATGAAAAGAGGCAGAAATGAGCCCACAGCTGGCGCACGCGCACACACACAAGTTACACATTGAACAAAACCAGGAAGTGAGCTGAGAGAGAGTGAGTGTTTAGTATCAGCACTGATTTACAGAGAGAGAGAGAGACGTAACCAGAGAGGGCGCTAACAAGCACAGAGAATAACAAACACACATGAATCCGAGTTAGTCACGCATCAGATCGTCCAGTGAACACCAGCGGTCCCGGATATCATCAGCTTAGAAGAAGAGAACCACCCTCGGCTTGTTTGGGCTTGTTTAGCGTGCCTGAGCCGTGTGTGTGTGTGTGTGTGTGTACAGTGCCAGGCTTCACACACTGCTCCCAGACTCGCTCAGTAACACAGATATGAGATAAAATGGCCGCTGGGAGTTGATAAGACCAGCATGAAGTCACAAGTCAGCTTTTAATTCCATGTTAAAACCAGTTCTCTCACTGATCAAATCGATGACCTCAGAGTGGGCGTGGCCTAATATTCTAAAGAGCAGCTTGATTGACAGAAGGCTACACTCACTAACGTCACTCACTAGGTCTTGTCTGAGCATATACACACCAGGCCTCTTTTATCAATCTTTTAGTAAAGTTGCATGTAAATGTTTGCATAATTAAATGAATTTTCCTGCCAGAATTTGTTCCCGCCGATTTTAGCGTGAGTATGTTGATCAACCATAAGGTGCGAAGCGTGTCCCATGCAAATCGTATGTTTCCGAGGGTTTCAAGTAAAGGTGTACATTAGTTAATCTTATAAACGTGTACATTTACAGACATTAACGAGGCGCACGAGACGAAAGATTTTCAGAATGTGCAGGGGAAAAAACGAATTATTTACGAATATCCAGCTTGATAAATGAGACTCTCTGTCGTCATATTGTCGTTTTCTGTGAGCGTTGCCTTTGATGGAGTTTTGTGGGTGTGTCTAAACGTAAATCAGCCCTGAAGTTCGGTGAAACGTTTGGTTGGAATTTATCATTCAGAGTGGCCAATGAAAACCAGACGGGACGACAACACTGAAACATATTTCCAATTTATAATTCAAAATGTAGTTATTTCAGAGTGTGTGTTTATCTGTGTGTGTTCTAACCAGGCTGTGGGCTGGATGGCGTGTTGTCTGTCCTGCTGGCTGCCACGCCTCTCTCTCTCTGCTGGAACATTTCTCTGGGGTTCACAGAACGCTGGGAGATGAGAGAAGCAGCCTCCTGTTGAGCACACACACACACACACACACACACACTATTACCATCAAGCATCACACTGCAGATGTGTAAAAGGACGGAGGTGTTAGTAGCCCAGAGAGCGTGAGAGTGATGCAGGTTAACTGAGGCACTGATTCAGAAGGAGAGATGAATCTGGTTAGTCTGTAAAGTGAAAGTGAAAAAAAAAGCAGGAAGACGAGTCTGAGTCGAGCTGCAAGATGAGTCGTTCACCGTCTCTCTCACTCACTCACATTGGCTTTTTCCACTGATTCTGCACGTTTAAAGCCTTTGGGTCTGGGGGCCGGCTCCTCCTCCTCCTAACACACATGAACACACACTTTACAAGCAGTATCACACTTTCACTCACTTCTTTGCTGCCAGAAATAGTTTCAGGGCTTCCAAGATGACTTGAGAACATTCTTGAATGCAAATTTGTGTATTTCTCACACACACACACACACACACACACACACACACACACACAGGATGAAGTTCTTCTAGCAAACGTGTTGTCACGCTGTTTCCTACTTAAAGGTGCCATATGCAACTACTAAAAGCGGCCCTATGCCTCTTTAATAATTATATTACATCAAATACATTTATTTAAAAAAAAAAAAACCCTGTGATTTGTAAATTTTGCCATGCAATATACAGCATCTGCCTTATTTCAGAATAGTCATTACATTTTTCTGGCCCAGAAATGACCTCCACACGTATCCAGACCCGAGTTGCAGAGCGGTCACTTTTCCCTAAATGTCAACTCAGGAGGCAAAACATGGTCAGTTAGCATAAAGGGCTCGTCTGTGTCCATACTGCACTGAGACTGACCTCACAGCCAGCAGAGAGAATTACACACTGCCCCTTTAAGTTTAATTACTAAACTTAATTATTATTACAGCACCAGGCATGCGGCAGGACGCGGCGCGGCACAGCACGGCAGCCAATCCCAATCCGGGACTGTCTGCACCAGTAAAAGTGGGCGGAGCTTCTCTGAAGGTTCTACAGAGAATAGTAATAGGCATGATACTACTCAAAGTGAGCAAACCGTGGTTGTGTCTCAAACCGAGTTCTATTGTACACTACATACTGTACGTTCTAAGAGCATTACACCTATACAGTGAGCATGTATCTAGGAATAAGACAACATTTGTGAATTGTTGTGGCTTGAAGATGGCAGATTTTTACAGATCGTTGGGAAGCCAAACATTTGTGTATGTAAACAAACGAATATGAAAATTTTAGAAACTTTTTTTTACAAATTGAAGAAGTCGCTCTAGTGATTCGGGAAACGTTTCTAGCTCCGCCCACACACCTTTACTTAGTTCTTGTGGTACTTGTGCAAGAAGGGGAACCAAAAATCAGCACAGGTACTAAAGTGATGGTGCAGCTCATTTAAAATACAAACAAACAAAACAAATAATTAGAGATTGCCATGCTGTTCCATAGTACAGTCCTGTAGTGCTCTGATGCCCAGAGATAAGATATCAAAATAAAGATAAAGACACGCACACACACACACAACTTATCAATGTATGGATGTGTGTGTGAGACGTGTGTCTGGATTACCTGCTGTTTTTTCTGCTTACTCTCGAGCTGCTGCTGGTACCTCCTGAAACACAAACACAACTTTATCAGTCCACACACACACACACACACACTCTCACACACGGCTGCTAGTGTAACACCCTATCAGTGTTTATGGTGCTGTAATGAGCAGGTGTGTGTTCTCTCACTTCTGCTCGTCGATCTGAGAGGCTCTCTCTTTGGCCGCCTTCTCCCTCAGCGTGGCCTCCTTCACCTCGCGATCTTTCCTCTCCTTCTCCAGCTGCTGCCTTTCCTCGTCCACCTTCTTCTTCTCCTCCTGGCGGCGCTTCTCCTCATCTTTCTGAGAGGCAGAAAGAAAAAGAGAGCGGGGAAGGTGAGTGCAAAAGGAAGAAAGGATGTGTTCTAGAGCATCACTGAGTGCAGAGGAGCTCAAATCTATCAACTGGAAATCAAACGGAAAGTTCAGGAACAAATTTACAGGAAATAATCGTGAACGTCAGGAAACATGTTGCACTCTGCACTACACTCTGTACCTCCGCCTGCGCCCAGAAGTTATCCTTGTTGGTCCTCTTGATTTCGGACATTGCGTTGGTCTTCTGATACACAGAACCCTGCAAGGACAAAACATTTTAAGCAGTAATTCAAATATGACTCATGTCTGTATACGTAGCTGCACAAGGGAGTCAACTCCAGAAATATTGGCACCCTTTAACAGAAAACTGTAGTTATCCAATAACAGGTGTGTCCATTACTGCTCTTATTATTATTATTATCATAATTTCTTAGTCACCATTTGCTAAAATTGAACACTCTAGACTTTCTTCACACGCAATCTAAGATAAAAAGTGTAAATGATGTCGGTGTAATGACCATGACACCCCCCCAAAAAATGTGGGTGGTTGATCAAGACTTTTAAAACTAAATAAATAAAATAGTTTAATAAATAGATAGATAGACAGACAGACAAGTAAAGACAGCAAGCAAAAGAGATATCTGTATATACTAAACATTATATGCCACACATCAAACTATTCAACTACTTGTGCTCTTAAAAAGGAATGATACACCGTGGTCTCTCAAAAATATCTGTAGCTAAATTATTGACATCCCAAAAACTAAAATTAAGCACATGCAAACACTTACTGCCATCCTTTAATAAGTACTCAGTATTATAGACCACTTTAGCATACTTTCACGCTTTATAATTAGCTCTAGATGACATTTGACGAAATGTATGAATTATCAGGGGTGCCAATAATTCCGAACCCAATATTTTGCATTACTTTTGCGTTAAAATAAAACCTATACAGCACTATATGCGCAAGCACAAAATACCATCAACTAGGAGTCGTTCATTTTCATGTAGGGTGCCAATAATTCTGGACATGCTTAATAAATTCTCGAAACTTTTTTTTTTAGACTTTTTGTATATTAATTCTCTGTTGGTGTTTTGATCAGTCGTGTGATCGGGGGTGGGGAAATGGTCAAATTAACGTTGGATTTTAACCGGGAGAATAAGTTTTTGCCCGTATTGAGCCACCCTGTTTTACGCAGGCATCTCTCTATCTCTCTATCTTCTTCTCCTCCCCAAATTACTGTCTGCCTGGTCAGAGCCAAGTCTCTGGAGGAAGTCTGTCTCAGTGGAATTTGCGTCAAATGCCAAATGCTTCTCTAATGCCATTCAAACTGGCTTTAACAGTGTGACAGAATGTGAGTTTAGGTGAAGGATAAACAGTCACCTGTACATCCTGTATCCTCTCCAGATCCTCAGCGACGCACTGCGACAAATTTTATCCTCAAACATAAAATTATCTTTTTTACTTCTCAGGAGGATATTTTATTTTTTCATTTCATAGTTTTTCAAAATTCGTCCTCGGAGGATTTAATAGCTGCGTATACTGAAAGCTGGATGAACTGAAACCCAGCTGTGGGGAGGGAAAGCAAACATCTGTACATATAGTAACTATTAAAATATGTTGTTCCCCTGGAACATGTCCGTGTTCGTTCATGACTCGTACGACTTTCATCACAACGTGGACAGACAACAATAATCCTCAGGGTCACTAGAGGTCAAAATGCAGGAACTGACATGTGGCATAATTGCAGTGTAAGAACAGAAATACAGAGAGAGCAAGAGAGAGAGACAGAGTGAGTGATATAAATAAGAAGGGAGAGAGACAGAAAAAGAGCGTGAGAGAGATGGATACGGAGGCATAGAGATAAAGCCGGAGTGAGAGAAAGGGAGAGAGAGACATGGAGCTATGAAAGCAGAAAGAGTGAGAGAGACAGACAAAGAAAATGAAAGTAAGACAGAGAGAGACTCCGTGATAGAAAGGAGAAAGAAAGAGATAGACAGAAAGAGTGACAGAGACAGATGTAAAGAAAGTGTGAGAGAGACAGAAAGCAGAAAAGGAGTGAGAGAGCGCGAGCGAGCGAGACAGAGCGAGCGTCTCACCACAGGCCCCTGAGGTCCTGTGTCTCTGAAGCGGTTGGTCTCTTTGTGGAAACTGTAATTGGCTCCTGAAGCCTTGGCCACTTTCTGAATGATGGCTTCGGGTTCCACGTCCTCCTCTGCACGGGCGTTTATAGTCACGTGTGCACCCTAAGCAAACACACACACACGCACGCACGCGCACGCACGCGCACGCACACACACACACACACACACACACACACACAGTATGCAGCTTTTAAAGTGTGAACATTTAACAACTCTATAATTGTATACATATATCAAACTGCAAAACTTTGCCTACACTCATCAAAATAACAAAAGTGACGAGACATTTAAAGTGAGTTTGGTTTCACAGATGGTTCTTCATAAACCCAAGCGACAAAAGTCAACGTCGAAATGACTAATATCCTCGTGCCTCGCTTCTCCAGCTGTGTGGAAAGGTCAGCATCTTGTGTTTGATCTTCTGGGAGCAGTTTTATTCCCCCTACTCTCACCGACTGCATTAACAGAAGCGTAAAGCCAGAAACATAACAGAACTGTGGCACGCTACTCCGCAGAGCCTGTGATTGGTCGTGGTAAAGGAGGCGTGTCCAAGCTGTCAGTTTTGCAGCATTTGTCTGAATCTGAGCAGAAAGTATAGAACTCTATACATTTCAGAATTCATAATGCTACTTCTATCAGCAGTCACATCATCACAATAAACCCCAATGAGCCTGTTCCATTGGCAGCCACACATCTCCACGTCCACCATGTTTGTTAGATGATGTGGTATGCTTTAGATCATAAGCCCTTCCTTTCTTTCTCCATACTCTTCTCTTGCCTTCATTCTGATGCAAGTTGAGCTTGGTTTCATCTGTCCGAAGTATCTTGTTCCGGAACCGCGAAGGATTTCTAGCAAAGGCTAGTCTGGCCTTTTTGTCCTTGTATGTTACCAGTGGATTTTATCTTGAGGTAAACCCCTCTGTATTTACATTCATGAAAGTGTGACTTGATTGTAGATTTAACAATGATACTCCTGCCTCCTCGGGAGTGTTCTTGAATCACACTCCCTTTCTTCCACCCAGGAAAGAATTTTACATTCATCCACTTTAGTTGTCTTCTGTGGTCTTCCAGGCCTTTTGGTGTTGAGGAATTCAAAAGTGCATTCCTTCTTTTTAAGAATATAAATTTGCCCACTCAAAGTTTGTGCTATCTTTAACTGGGATTGCATAGAGAGCTCCCATGAACAGCTTCCAAATAAAAATCTAACACATGGAATCATCTCCAGACACTTTACCTCCTTAATTTGCCATGAAGTAACGAGGAAACAGGCCGTAACTGTCCAAGAAACTGCGTATCGGTCAATTGTCCATTTTCACAGGCTCAAAAGTGACTGTGGGGAGTATGTTTAAAAAAAAATAATAATAAAAAAATTAAAATCGTGTCACTGGCCAAATACTTACGGACTTAACTGTATGTCTAAGCAGCGGTGTTCTCATGACGACACCACCCGAACCCCAAGCATTTCGTGTACACGACTTCCCGTGTCATAATCACAAGCTCATGAGTTCCATTTGAAGGCAGTATTAAAGACTGGAATACATCAGTGCTACAGAACGGTGGTGAAAGCCCCTGTTGTGAAGAACCGTTACACTTTTGATATCATAAGTTTACCAGGACCCAAGGATCTGGACGTGCGACATGCTTAGTTCCAGTTCCTCTTTCCTCCAATTCCTCTTTCAAACCAGTGGTCTTCTCGTTCACGTACGCTTATGATATGGTTGTTTCACAAGTAAACAGATCTTTGGATGACTTGCTGGCCTGAACTGTGTCCATCATGCTGCTTCGCTGGTGTATTGGCATTTGGGGTTTCAGATATACAAGGTACAAGATGAACAGTGTGTGCCGAAGAGCCTTCTGGGGGTTTTCCTCCAACATCCTGCCACACAGCGTTGTTCTGGGCTTAAAGTTGGATCTTGCTGCAGTTTTGAGAAAAACCCAATTTGGGTAACCACAAGCGTTTAAGGCTTTTCTCAGATGCTGGTCCTTGGACTCGGAGCCGCTTGAACATTTTCAGATTTTTAGACTGATCCTGGCTTCTGATTCCAGGGCTGGTGGGAGTGAAACTGAACATTGGTCAACGAAGGACAGGATGTTGTTTTATGAGTCTTCCTGTCGAAACATTTGTCAGTGAACTCTTTTTTGACTTCCCAAGCATTGATTTTCAGGTTTGGCTTTTTGGATAGCTAAGGGTTTAAAGATCTTTCAGCACAGCCTGTTCACAGCACATGCGCTTGTTTTTGTACAGCATTCAAATAGGTATTGTTCCATTTCCGCTCTACGTTTTTGTGCTGCATCCACCAGGAAAGGAATTAAATGCGTGTTGGTGTTTTTTTTTTTTTTTTTGTAGTTGTGTGTAATTGTGTTTGTGGTCAGAGATCTGATATTTCCTGTATACTCAGTATAAGGACTAAAACAGGAACATGCTATTCAAGTTAGTAAAACACCCACAGAAATAACCAGAAGGAGAATATTGGTTTAGCCTTTAGCTGGGGTGTACAAGATTAAAAAAAAAATAAAAAATCGACATAAACTATAACATGAAAATGAAGTTTAAAATTTCATTTAAAAACGAATGCAAAATTGTGAGATCAAAGAGTCTGAAGATGTATTTTATCAATGCCGCTATGCTGAAATATTCTGTAGTGTGTCATGTTTCTTTAGCAAGTATTGATTCAAGCTACAGAGTGCTTGCGTCTGCATCTTTAAGGTAAAACGGAAGTGTTTCTGACAAACCGAGGCTCACAGCAAGATCATTATACTTATTTATTGTCGGATCACAGAGCTCTGGATGCAAGCTGACAACCACCATAAGTTTCTCCTCAAGAAGGGTTACTAAAACCCTGCCCCTGGCGTCCTCCTATTGGCCGGCATAGCTGTAGTGAATTTTATAAAACAACCAGACATTTGTTTTGTGCTGTGATGTACGATTCCGTTTACAGGAAAACACGCCATTAACTCAGGACGTGATGGTTGTCATGGTGACAGCATGTCAGCACAAAAATGGAGAGGAGCATTGATGTACATGTTGCACGGGGACCTCATCTTCTAATGGAAGTGATGTAGGCAGTAACGAAATCTGAACACAAGTGTTCAGCTGGAGACGCATGATAGACACAGGTGTAAACGGCGATGCGTCTCGGCTGTCCACTCTTGACCTGATCGCCCATGACGCACTTTAATTCAAGTAAGCAGGGCCAATGAAACGTACCGTTCTCATTAAGATCACTGGCAAGTGGCCACACCGAGGTGGAACCCGGTTCTCACAAGGCGTACCTCAGAAGAAACAGGTCACGTTACCAAACCCAAGTCTAGGAATAACAGCCGGAAAGAGATAAAACGACGGCGTCCTAGAACCGTGTCACCGTTTACATTCTTACCGAGGAACAAGTCGCCGAAACTGATAAGAAGGCTGCTAAGGAGATTAGACCCGAATCAGACGACTACTTATTTACCCATGGATCCACCCACACACCCATCTGTACAGAAGCCAAGAGAGGAGTCACCTTCAGAAAATTAGCCATGGAGCTAACGTGGTTGGCGCAGAGACCTTTCCTGGCGTCTTTCACACCCTCGCCAGTCTGAAAACACGAACACAAACACAGTTAAAGGCCGACAGGAAGTGAACTGCACTCCTGTAATTAAAGCGCGGAAATGAAAAACACTCACCCAGTTGATCAGGGCGTATTTAGGGAGGCCGGAGTTGGGGTCTTTGACCCGGCAGAATGCGTACATCACCTTCCCACTGTTCAACTCCTCCACCAGCTCCTCCAGGCCTCCATCTAAACACACACACACACACACACACACACACACACACACACAGAGAGATAAGGACTTAACAAAAAAAGATGTTTCTCTACAGTGTCCATCTCCAATGTCTCTCTCAAGTTAGTAGCCGGTTGCAGAGGCGCGTCAGTGCAGACTTCAGTCATGCGGATTTTTTTTTATCGCTGAATTTAAGTTGTTGATTTTTGACTGGAGTTGCCGAGTTTGAGTTTAAGCTCATTTGTAGTCACTGATTTTGCGTTGAAATGCTCATTTTAACTGGAATTGCTGATTGAGTTAAGGTGCTAATTTTGAATTGAACTGATCATTTCTGATTTTGAGTCGAAATGCTAATTTTGAGTCACTGAGTCGAAATGTTAATTTTGAGTCGAAATATTAATTTTGAGTCAGAGTTATTCGAGCATTAGTCGAGTATTTTGAGTCGCTGATTGAGTTGAAATGCTGAGTTTAAGTGGAATTGCTGACGGAGTTAAGTCGCTGATTTGGAGTCGCTGATTTGGAGTCGCTGATTTGGAGTCGCTGACTGAGTTAAGTCGCTGATTTGGAGTCGCTGATTTCGAGTCGCTGACTGAGTTAAGTCGCTGACTTCGAGTCGCTGACTTCGAGTCGCTGACTTCGAGTCGCTGACTTCGAGTCGCTGATTGAGTTGAAATGCTGAGTTTAAGTGGAATTGCTGACTGAGTTAAGTTGCTGATTTGGAGTCAGGTTACTGAATTTTAGATGAACTGATGATTTTGAGTTGAGATTTTTTTTACTCTCGTCATTTTGAGTGAACAAATCGCCTTACGGCGGGACGGGCTCTTGTACAGAACAATGAGCTGACTAGCTTGCTAGTTCTAAATCAGCTGACTAAGTCTAATCGTCCTGAATACTATTAATCCATTACACGCTTTAACTACTGGTAGTTATACTATAATAATAATGATGAATAATGCTAGCTACCTAAACAAATGTCTCTCAGACGGGATGTAGACATGATTTGAAGACACTTCTATAGAGTGAATGTAGAGTGAAATTAGCGCAGGTCCGGATCAGAAACACTCACCCCCTTTACCGGCCAGCCGGATATCATTGGTGTTTCCTTCGTAGGTGAACAAGGCCCTGGAAGAAGACCAGAGTGCAGTTAGAGCTCTGCACAATGCCGATCGGACCCGACACAACACTTACGATAAAGAGAACCACAATGTGGTCATTTTGTTCACATTTCCCTGCATCTGGAAAAGAGCAGACACCTTTCTCATAATGAAAGTCTGAGGCAGTTCTGTGGTGCTGGCGGTTTCTGCAATAAGGGAAGCACAGGTGTCCCAGCCAGAGCATGCGCATCTATAGCTGCGTGTGTGTGTGTGTGTGTGTGTGTGTTTGTGTTTGCTTTTATCCGTTTCATCCGCTGGACTGGCCCGCTGTTTCATTCTCGGTCTCTCTTTATAAAGGAAAGGTATGAAAAAAAAAGCAGCTGAGATGCTAGCTGGGGCGATACAGTTTCCAAAATAAACACAAATAACCTTATTAGCAATGTACTATTACATATACCAAGTGATCTCTAGTGGGTCGTGAGGCCATCGAGGTTTGTTTATGCGTCACCTCATGAGCGAGACGTTACGCAGCCGGTGCTAACGACAGTCTCTAGCACTCGAGAGCTGCCTCTGTGTTATTAAAGTCAGCCGGACTCGTTTCGCCGACTCTGCAGTCTGTGCGGTATGCGAACGAGGGGGTTTCTGACATCAGGAGCCGGCCGGAGGGAGATTTCTCCTCGTAAAAGGGAGCCGAGGAATGAAAACACCAGACGTCAGGGCCACTTTCTGACTCCCCTACCCCCCGCCCCACCCCCCGCCCCACCCCCATGTCATGGCATTGATGTGTGAAATTCTTTCCAAACACCGCTGCAAAATCCTGACTGGGCAGTTTGACAGAGCACAATGCTGAAAACGGGTCGAGCCGAGGTAAGACGAGACGGCGGCCGAGGGAACAGAGAGAATGTGCGGGTGGGATTCTCTACACGGCAAAGTGAATGTGTGTGAAACAAACAGAAAGTGAAAAGGAAGAAGAAGAAAAAAAATCCCCATCCGCATAAAAACTGTTCCTTTTTCTTGCTGGCGCGAGGAAGCTGGCGTTTGCTTTGCGCTTAATCAGCACCAAGGATGGAAAAGTACAGGAGCGGCGAGACTGGACGCACGCGGCGTGACAAAAAGAACCTCTAAATGCATTAAATACCGCACGGCGCTGCTGCGTTCTCCAATCCGATCGGTCAGGGAGTGTTGATTCGTTTCCTGTAACAGAAGCTCCGAAGTCTGTATTAATGAGCTCCTTCTATCGGGTTATCGTTTCTATAGCAACAGCTCATTTGGAACGCCGGATTACAAAACCTATGAATAAACAACAAAACTTGTTATTTAGCAAAAGCAAAGCTAAACGAAGAGTCGTTTAAATATTTAACAGTTAAGGATCGGCGATTTGTAACTTTGTACGTCCGTTTTTTCACGGAGAACTAACCGACGCTTCCTTCCGACCAATCAGAGTCCAGAACTCGGCGGCTGCAGGTTAGAAAATATTCGCAAAACAGTTTTCCTGACCGATTCATTTTAGCGAATGAAAACACCACGTATTTCACGTCATCACGCCGTCTTCCTTTCTGTCCATCAGTCTCTCACTGCTTCTGTCTGTCTGTCTCACCGTCGTCTTCTCCGTTTCTCTCTTCTTCTCTGTGTGCGCACACGCGCTCACTTTTCAGCCACGCTGTTCATCTTTCTGCCTTTACCCTTATTCTGGTCTCTCTCTCTCTCACTGTAAGTGTCTCTCTGAAACTGTCTCTCTCTCCTCCTCCTGCCTCCTCATCTGCTCGCGTAAAAGCTCTTCTCCCTCTGTCTTCTCTCCATCTGTCTCCCCGCCCGTCTTTCTTCACCTATCTTTTGTGCTGCACGTTTACGGAACACGCCAGATGGCTGAGCTCTATCTATTTATTTATTTATTTACTTATTTATTTATTTATATACTCTTCTTTCCAGAGAAGGAAGTCACCGAGGCGAGCGGAGCGGAGTCACGGCCCTGTGAGGGAACGGGAAGGTAATTAAGCGGCTCGTTTCTAATTACTTTTCTTTTCTCGCCCTCACAGGAAGCCGTGGTCGCCGTCACTGCAGAAGGGTGACTTCCTCGTTACCAAATCTGCACTGTAAGTTATATGGAGAGTTGCAGTACAGGATACACACACACACACACACACACACACACGCACACGTAGGCCAAAGAGGAAGCTGTACTCAGACAGATAACCCAAAATGGCAACCGTTTCACATTCACTTCATTGAGCGCGTTTGGCCGAGCCTCCAGGTGACTGCGCGGGCTGCGTGGAATGCAGACGTCTCACATTGCGTTGATGCGCGGCTTCTGGTTTGTTGTTAAAGAAACCTGCAGCGCGTTCGATTAAAACCAGTTTTGGACTGTCTGACTGCAGCATTTTTAAGATTATTACTCATCACGCTGTAATTTGATCCCGGTCTATAACAAAGCGTTCCATAAAGTGGTCAAGATCAAACACTGGAGATTCTCTTACGGGGACAGAAAACGACGGCGTTCTACGCGTCCCAACAATCGGAAAACGATCCACAATCGTGCAGAAAACAAAGCCAGTTTGAGTTCCATCTGTGCGTTAGCGCGTCCATCGCCACTCGCCGTCACGTGTTTGAGAACGGCGTCCTCCTATTGGTGGATTTCAGACGAGCGTCGCGTCGACACGACGAGCCCCGGCACACTTTATAAACTTCCACGGAAGATCTGACATAACTGGGCGCGGACGTCGTCCAGAGGCGTCTGCAGACGTGTCGATCGCATGACGGTCGCACTAGCTCCTCAACGACAGCAGGAAATCTTCCCTTACAGCGCCACCTGCAGTACCGGAGCACTCGTACGCAAAAACAGAACAGCGCCGGACGCTCGAGAACTCCGATCCTCAAACGTTTTGCAGCGAGAAGAATTTTAAATTGTAAAATAAAAACCATCGTGACGGATTTATTTCGTGAGCGTTGTTTAGGTTAAGCAAATATGTCGGGGAGCCAGAGATCGTTCTATTCCTGAACTTTCCACTCACACACACACACGTTCGGTCTGAGCTGATTTTGGTGCCTGCACCCCTGCATATTCGATAACGTGGATTGTGAGCACCTCGACTGCGAGGTGTCCCAGAGAGAAACTAATCCCACCTGAAAAGGGCTCCCGGAAATAAGTTTCCCCTTCCAAATTTCGCAAGGGAGTACACGAGAGACTGCGAAAGAGACGTGACTCTCGCAGACTCCGGGTGTGAAGGCCACGTTACGCGTGCTGAAACCGCACAATCGTACAGCTGCCTTCAGTCAATGTCTTCAGCAAAAGAACTGTAGTATTTCGGTTCTACGCCACTCTGAAATCCAAAGGCATTTGTTACATTTTATACAAGGACCTTAGGAGGTCGGGTACGCACGCTGTGTTTATACACGCAGCACAGAAGTTTGCACTCCTCCTGCTTTCAGTGTGAAAAAGGAAACGTCTCAGAAAAAAAACCAGAAGTTGACAATCCATCCAGCGCTGATTTCCTCATAAAAATCACTTAATGCACAAGTGATATTTTTTTCCACACTGGCAGCAAATCTTAAAAATAAGAAGAAAAAAAAAGCTATGTAGGCTGATTTGGTTGTGAAATAAAGATGTCAGTGCACGTGATGGTGCAATGCTTTACTGTACCAGCAGTTAAATCCCAGTAAACAGGATGCTGTGCTGAAGTCCGAGCACCTGGAAATGCAATCAGCTGTCATGCTGGAGCAGAAAGTGAGTCACACATGCATCCTGCTGGGGCTCCTGACCCTCCTCCTCCTCCTGCAGCACACAGCCTCATCCTCATCCTCATCCTCATCACAACACGCAGGCTAGTTCCTTTCACTTTACAGAAAATGGTAGCTAAGCTGAGCAAGGATGTAGTTCTAGCAGGTAAAGCCTCCTAACAGCAGCAACACCCACACTGTCCATTACAGCTAGCTTTCTGCTTTATAACGCGGCTATGAGGCGTCGTAAAGCTTCATTACTCACCAGTTAGTCTCGGATTTCTCATCCACCACCTCCTTATAGGCGGCTGTGAGCGCTGGGCCGTTTTTACTCAAATTCACAGACATTATAAATAAAAAAAAACACAAGGTTTACACGCACGGCGCACTTGCAGTGAGACTCGGGCAATGGGACAGCGGAGCCACGCCTACCGGAAGCGCTGGCAGTTGCGTCATCACGCACGCCAACGTCTGTTTTTACAACACGCTCGCCTTCTTCCGCATTTTATATGTATTTATATAATAATAATAATAATAATAATAATAATAATAATAATAATAATAATCTTTGTTTTTATGTAGGTATTTTCGTTTCGAATTCAAAGTTTAGAAAATCGACAAAGAACTTGACAATAATCAAAACGTAAATAAGAATGGAGGAGTTTTTCATAGATAGAACAGTTTACAATAAAATTTTAAAAAATCCACAATTGACCAAAAAAATTTTTTGTTTTTACATTTGTTAAGTGTGGGGTTTTTTTTTTTTTGTTTGTTTTTTTTCCCCCCTGTTGTTGTTGTTGGTAGATACAGATTTCATAATGAATTAGACGCCGAATAAATCAATAAACAAATACATAAAAACAGAGCGAGAAATAATAATTAAAATAAAGCTTTAGTTTTGATTTTTAGTAGTAAAAATCTACAGGTGGTAAAATAAGTATTACTTTTCATTTCGTTTCTTTTTTTTCTAAGACCCGCCTTTCACCGAGAACGCCGCGCTGTGATTGGTCGATTCTTCTACGCGCAACATTATAGCAAGTTCCTTAAAAGATGAAAAGGCGCCGACTAGTGGTCATATCCGAATACAACTCTCTTGTAATGATCTTTCGTGTATCCAAGCTAAATACGAGAAGAAAGAGAATATTTTATAGAAATGGAAAGAAATATTCGACATTCGGTGACTGGTTTCATGTGAACATGTGAGTCGGATGCAAAAAATAACATTTATTTGTACTTTTAAGGGTTTTTTTTTTTTTTACTAGTCCACTAATGTCATATATAAATAGGTCAATCATTTCCAAAGCTGCAGTGTCAAATGTTTTGCTTCAAAGTTTCATGCTCAAAATTTCCTCTTTTTATTGTTGATAATTTTACTCACATCCAGATAGACGTGCTACGGACGTCACATCCTGCACAGCGGGGGAAAAATCCTGTAGATTAAGGAGATAAGCAAGGTCATCACCATCACCTTTCTGTGGAGCTCACATGTCCTCCTCGTGCCTCGGTTCCCAAATAGATATGGATAATATATCTAGAGAAAATATTTCCATGACGAAACAGATGCTCTAGAAAGGGTCTTAAACATATCGAGCTGGTTTAGTTCTCCCTCAGGTGACGTAGATGTCTATTAAGCGTCACAGCACATCCGTGTCCCCCCTTAAGTTTATTGTAGTGTTTAAGAACTTACATTAAAGACAGTTTAAAACCTCATTTCCATGAACGATAATGATTCAGTCACAACATTAAAGATAAATGGGCTGTTTATGCGACTTCTATCCAAAGACAAACGACACCGTTCACAGGGTTTTAGGTTTGATGTTTAAATGTAAAAATTCCCTTCGCATCAGCATGTCCTTGTGCGTGCTAGATTAAAGAAGCAGGAAGCTAATGTTATGTAATGAGCACCTGCTGTGTTTATTAAGGATGTCGGAGAAAAAGAAAGAAAAAAAAAAGATAAAGATTCAGTCGTTTAAGGAAAAATGAACCAGGACCAGATTCAGAATGGCCTCAGAACACCGGTTTCACACGGCAAGAACGTCTTTAGAACTTTTAAGTTGTAAAATGTCTCTTCTGATGAATCGACATTAGCGCTGTCACTTGCTCTTAAACATGCTGTATGTACAAGTTGTGGTTATTTATTTATTTATTTATGCTACCAAACCAAACCAGTTTTTTTTCTAATCATAAATTCTATATCTAATGACTGAAATGGCTCAGAACCAGTAGGAATCAGCTGTCCACAGCCCAGGACTCAACATGAATTAATCCAGGAGAAAGTATAAAACCCAAAGGAGCTTTATTCACCAATGCCAACACCTCTGAGGTTCGTTTCAGCAGTTCTGAGAGCTCGAGGAGAACGTCGCTCCGACTAACACCAATGTTCAGTGTGAAAACACTTAGCCAGGAGAGGCTAGAATGGCTCAGTGTGTGTGTGCGTGCGTGAGCTCGCGCGCGTGTCCCCGCTGCGCCATTCTCCTTCCGAAAGTCTTCAGAGGGCAAAAGCATGAGATGTTACAGTACAGTTCTGGTCGTTGTACAGTGATGATTAAGGCTAGGTTTGACCGAGGACGAGGATGATGAGAGGCGAGAGCGTGCAGAAGAAGATCCCTGATAAGGCTGTATGAAGAGTGCAAAGTGTGTCTGTACTGATCCGTTCCAGCGCTGTTCTGAGGTCCGGAACCCGGTCAGACGGGAACACGTTATGTCACGCCACGTGATGACTGATTGTAGTTTAGTAGTGGGTAGTGATGACAAATAAATAGCAACATACGTAAATAAATAAATAAATAAATAAATAAATAAATAAATACGGCAACCAAAAAAAAAACCCAACATAAAACCAGCGCAAGCAACGACACAGTGCCACGTCTTGTGAGAACAAAATTTCAAGTTCATTAACTGAAAGAAAGAAAGAAAGAAAGAAAAAAGACAAGCAGCGTTTACATTCAGAAACAATCCAGGAAAAAAAAAAAAAAAAAAACCTTTCACCAGTTTTAACATTGACTCCAAAGGCACTCTTAAAAAAAAAAAAAAACCCACAACCGGTCCCGTCCTTCTAGCGCGCGCATGCAGTAATTCACGCTATAGAGCTAAAAATGTGTGCATCCCTGACGGTCAGATTCGTATGTCCATGCCGAACATCCCCTTCCAGATTTATTCTCACTTTGCCCTTATAATAAGCGCCACACCTCTGGAAAGGCTTTATTACATTTTGGAGAGAAAGTGTGTAACGCTACAGTCTACAAAGACACGCTCGACAATTGTACCGCACTTTGTGGATACAGTTTGGGGAAGAACCACATAATGGTGGAAGGGTCAGGGGTGCACATACTTTTGGCCATATAGCGGAGTCATTGAGATGAATAGCTCTATTCGACTTATTAGTGTTGATCAACAGAATACATAAAAAAAAAAAAAAGTTTAAAAAAAGAACATTGAAATATGTGGAGTTTGCGTTTGCCACGACTGCCCCAGGAGGTCCCTCGTGCTGCTCTTCTCCTGAGCGAACACTGACGCACAAAGCCAGTCTGTTACGCTGGCGTACAACTGACAGCTCTACATGGTGCTAAACGTTTCCTCACGGGAGAGAAGTCATGAAATCGCTTCCTTCAGTCGTGTCTTTAATATCCACATCGAGTCGAACTGAACGACAGCCTGGTCCCTCTTCAGAAGACTTTCGGCCACGCAGGTCGTCACGACGGCGATGTTCTCTGTGCGCCGACCGACACCGAGCCTCAGGAGTGGAAGGCGTTGGAGTTGGCGTCTAGACGTGAGGACTTGTATCAGGTTTAAGCTTTTGTCTTGACCAAACATCACGAGATGTCTGAAGATTGTGGCAACGTATTTATGAGTTATTCATCCCCAGACCATCATCATCATCATCATCAGGTGGACCTGAGATCGAGACAGCGTTCACGCTTGGCCAACATGCACCGTATTCCTTTGTGTAAAAAAACAAAACAAGTCTGGCATTTTGCTTTCCAAACACCAGCATATTCCAGTTCCTGGATTTGATGAGAAGAAAAAAAGAAAAAAAAAAACTAAACAAAAAGACCAACCAACAGAACCCATTTATATTTACTAAATCATCTACTAAGCTAAGCTGATCCACAAATCCAGTCTATTGTAACGATCGCTGCTCTGCTAGCTGCTAACGTTATTCCGAGAGAACGCCGAGGATCAGAGTCGTTAAAATAATCAGTTGAATTGCAAAATAAACACTGACTGATTTGTTGAGAAAGATCTCAAGTCCAGCAATAATAAACACTGGCTACAACCGAATGCTAACTCGATAAAGGAAGAAATTAGTCGATGTTGACGTGACTCGCTGTCTCGATGTCTCGCACACTATAAAATAACTCTGAGTTGTAGACAAAACTCTGCTTTACATGTAAACGTAGCATGATTCCCCCCCCTTGCTTCAGGAGACCATAAACGTGACCCTACATTCAAACTAGCAGACGACATTCGCTCGAGTCTCTTGCGGACGCGTCCTGACCGCTACCGTCGTCGCTTGTGTGTGCTAGGCTTTGTTGACGGATTAGCTAGGCGCGCTAATTAAACTAGCTATGTACACTCACCAGAGGCACTAGAGAGCTCTGCTTCTTCCTTCCAAACCAACTGTGCGTAACTGTAAATGGGAACTAATTTGTAAATAGGAACTCAAGTTGTGAGAAATGTCGGAGCACGCGTTGCACGTCGGATTGGTCCGAGGAACCGGTCGATCGATGGATTTGACGCTTTACAGGATCGCGCCTGATTTGCAAAGAGTCGATGAGATCAGATCGGCTCGGTGTTCTTCACCTACGTGCTGTAGAAAAATAAACGGATGCTTGCTAGCATGAAGCAGTGGAAGCTTATTGTTTGGAACTAAACCCGGAGAACCCTCTCGCCAACGCTGACCTTCCACTTCAGAGGCATCTCCAGATTAATAAGCGTTTACAGGCCACAGGAAGTCCAGATCTTGTCCTGCTCACGTGGCAATTACAGCATCTACACTCAGTCACTAAGCTAGCGTATATACCGTTAGCGGCTATTTGTTACTAAAACTTGCGCTCTCGCTCGGATTCAACAAAATGCACGTTCCAAAATAAATAAAGCAGCACTTTAGACTGAAACAGGCGGAGTTCGTGTTCACAGTCGTTCGCTACGTTATTGCTCCGAGAGGTTTCCAACAAGCAAACGGCTGAATTGTACGTACGAGCGTTGGCCTCGATCCCGATCCCCCCTCCTGAAAAAAGACAACACTCACCTTAACATATACTGTGAGAACATGCATACGTGGTTTTAGGTTCTATAAAATCTGGTAAACGAGAGAGGATGAGGACTTGGCTTGGGTAATGCACGACTGTTCTTAACCCTGTAATGAGAAATAAGGGTTAAAGGTGACATTCACAGGAAAGAACAAGCTGTCTTTGCTATACCGGGTCACGTCCGTCACGGACACGTTCCTCACGCACACACTCGAGACGGGTAACAAAATACGGTCGCGTCACGCTGGACGGAATCCGTGTGTCCCGTTTAATCCGGTCCGGAATCATTAAAAGGTTCATTAAACATGGACCGTTTCATGAATTCGAATCGCTCAGTGTTTACATGCACGCCAACCCTACGACACCGTATTGTCGTAGCTCTCCCAAACCCCCACCCCCGTTTTCTCCCCAATATGGTTTTGTCCAATTTCCCACCCACCACCTTTCCAACGAAGGAAAGACATCCAGACAGCCGCATCTTTTCAAGCTCTATCCGCCCTCTTCCACATACATGAGCTCACAGATGCCCGTGATTGGCTGAGGAGACAGTAAGCCCCTCCCACCCAGAAAGCACGGCTAGTTGTGGGCGTTCTGGCGTTGTCGGGAGTCGAACACGTGACCCCGGAGCGACAGATCTGGATCGTGTTTCCTGGTGAGCAGGATTATGGAATCACACGAAACAGAATCAACGAGATCTTTTATACTGGTTTCCAACAGGGACAGATTTTTATCTCCAAAAGCTAGATATTAAAATATCACAATGTAATGTGAATCTGATCATCAGCCCACACCTAAATATGATCATTCTCTGATTTCAGATTTCAGTCGCCGAGTCTCAGCATTAGATCTCGTACCGAATTAAATCTGTGATAAAGAATGAGCAGATTATTCAGCACATGTACACTGTTAATCTGATGTCTTTACAGTTTCTGTGTCTGAAGCAACCCATGTATATTAATAAATATAAAATATTAATATTAGGGATTAATATTAAATGATTAATAAAACAAGTATTTTGATTGTTGCACTTTTAGACTCTTATTATTTTTTGTGTTCCTTCTTATTATTGTATTTAAAATTTTGGATTTCTTTTTTTTGTTTTTCATCCAAAATGTATGTTTTATTATTATTATTACTATTATTATTATTATTGCTAACACTAGAGACTTGAAAGAAAACAAATGTTCTGTGAAATTTCCAACTACAAAAACTCCCAAATAAAAAAAAAAGTTATATTTTTTTATTTATTTATTTTTAAGTGGCAGTTTCTTCTTCAGTGGGTTTATTTTCTTCCAGCTTGTGACGCGACTATGTTCGAAGTCTGATTTCTTTTAGAAAGAAACCTGAAGTCTTTCCGTCACCAGTTTACTGAAGTGCATGTAAACACACCGGATGGGCAGAAATGTTATTTATCTTACACGTATTAATCGTAATTTGACATTTTCCTCTCTAAACACGGAAAATGGGAAATAAGTAACGCAGAAATCTAAAAACAGGAAGCCTTTGTATAATCGGGATTAAACGGGACACGCGCGGGGCTCCAGAGTCCTGTCCTGGCTTCTCTAATACAGACGTACTGCTTTATTTTTAACATTCGCTTAACAAAATCTCGCTTAATAAATAGGATGTTCGGCTTGAAGAGGAACCGTTGCGGTGTTAATACTGTCATGGGTTATGAAGCGTACCGTGCCCCTGAGTGTAAACTGTTAAGAATGAACAAACAAAAAAACACACACACACACACACACACACACACATGCAGACGCACGCGATATGTACAGAAAATGCCCGGAGACGGTGTGTATGTGAGAGAAGCCTTTCGCATGTATCTCCGGTTGCTCAGCGACCCGAGACACAGCAATACTCAGAAACAATGCGTCACCAAAGTAACAGTCAGAAAAAAGTCTAGTTTCCCGGGTTTGTGGTCGTCCCGAGTGTTTTCCAGGCTGTGCGTGTTTCCGGGCGCGGCTCTGAGATTACGGCACGCAGCCGGCGTGCGGTGGTGTTCTCGGGTCTCTCCGCTCTCTCCGTCTCCTCCTAGCCGAAGCGTCGGTGTTGATCCATATCTACCTCTCTCTCTCTCGTTCACTCGCTCATGTTTAAAAAAGTTAAAACAGGTTCCTCTGTGCGTTCGCTCGCTGCGCCGTGTTTGTGCGGACGTACGCGCTCCTCTCACATGGCGTACTTTGTCGTCCATTCTCTCGCTAGTCTGTTGTACCTGCAGGAAGGAGACAGAGAAGAGAAATTTACATATATAAATCACTTAAGGCATGCTGTAACAGGAAACTAGCCGACGACAGCGTTGTGATGAAGCAGAGTTACTGTTACTGCCTGGAAGCTGATTACTTTGTCCAGGAGTGTTTTATTGCTCCTATTGAATAGAAATTTGCTAATGATTATTACCAGTGGAGCATCTGTCACACAAGTCCCTGTGAATGAGCTGTTACTATGGTAACGATAACTTAGTAGAGCGAGCACATTCATATAAAGCTGTCAGCCACCTGTATACGTGTATGCGCTGTATGCACGCACCCCTCCAAAAGTATTGGAACAGCAAGGCCAATTAATTTGGTTGAAAACATTCTGTTCCGATACTTTAGCTCACTTGAAAAACTGGGTGGTTTGATAAACAACATGGAACATAACATATTTTGTAACACATCTAATCTAGATGTAAATACCAGGGAATAAAAGCTTCTTCGTCTTCGGTGCACTGGACTGGCCTTGCTGTTCCAATACTTTTGGAGAGGACTGGATGTATCTATATCTATCTATTTATAAAATATACCCTGTGCATCTTACATGACGTACTGAAACGTTTTCAGCACACAGCGGTGTAAACGTGGGACGTGTCGTCCACACCTCACTCACTTTTCTCTGTCGGCTTTGTACGTGTGCGCGATCTCGGGCACTAGAGGGTCATCAGGGTTCGGGTCACATAACAAGGAACAGATGGAGAGCAGAACTACAAGAAAGGAACAATGTGACTGCATCTGTTTCAGGTCCAAAAATTATATTTTGACCACAAACAACGAGTTTTCTTCTAACGTTTCTTAAGGGTGTCAATAATTTTGCAACATTCTTACATTCTTTTGAAGGGAAAAGAAACAGAATCACTGTTTAGATACAATTTTTAATGAGGGGTGCCAATAATTCTGGAGCGAAGGCTTACCTTTTGATACGGTGAGTGCAGGAGACCACTGCGAGCGCAGGATGTCGAGGCAGATGCTGCCGTTGCTGTTGATGTTGGGATGGTAGATTTTTGTCGTGAATGCGACCTGGGAACGAACGTACGCAAAAATCAGAGTCGAATAAACATCGATTCAGACTGGACACGTCACGTCAGGACCTCAGGTAACTCCATCTTAACAATGTTAAAGATCACACCTACTGCGACCACACCTACTGCGACCACACCTACACGAACCTTGGGAGGTTTAAATGGGTAGTCTGTAGGGAAGTGGATGGTGAGGAAGAAGACGCCACCTTGGTAAGGACTGTCATTCTGGAAGAGAAGAAAAAATACTTTAAATACTGTGATTACTGTAACTGCAGGGAAATATAACACTGTTCCAGTGAAGGAGGCGTGGCCTCCGGGTAATATAACACTGTTCCAGTGAAGGAGGCGTGGCCTCCGGGTAATATAACAACACTGTTCCAGTGAAGGAGTCAGTCATATTAATGGAGGCATGGCTTCTGTGTCTGTTAGTCACAGGGAAGGAGGCGTGGCCTCTGGGTGTCAGTCATATTAATGGAGGCGTGGCCTCTGGGTGTCAGTCATATTAATGGAGGCGTGGCCTCAGTGTCAGTCATATTAATGGAGGCGTGGCCTCGGTGTCAGTCATATTAATGGAGGCGTGGCTTCTGTGTCTGTTAGTCACAGTGAAGGAGGCGTGGCCTCTGGGTGTCAGTCACAGTGAAGTGCATTTTTATCATAAATCAAAATCTAAGAACATAAAATGCAAATTGAGCCAAAATTGAGAGAAGCTATAAGGAGAAAAATAGAGACTCACCGGCCCCATTATCGTAGCCTGCCAGTGAAACACTGAAAAGAACAGAAAACAACACGATTACAGCGTTTACACTCTTTACACCCAACATGTTTAATAAGACTGCATGCTTCTCGTTTTAATGAATGATTCATATAAAGACTGATTGATGGAATCGCTGCTCACAGTCTTCTCCCACAGGTCCGGCTGAACACTGGGCAGGAGGATCCCTCTGTAGATCCGTCAGCTCCTGGGGAGGGGAAAAATATTAACAACACAAACGTCTCACCGTGCTCAATCACAGCATTCAGGTCTTTCCAGAACCTTCACCTTCACGGGATCTCAGATTTCGCTCTACGCTTCAGCCAAACGTCTTTGTGCCAAAAAGCGGAACAAAAATAGAAATTGAAAGAGCGCGAGTGGATGAATGTGCACCGCTAAAAATAAATACCATGAACAAATCAGCTTCAGAGATGCACACGCTAATTCGGCTCGGCTGCACCTCCAGCACCGGAGTAAAGGAACTCACGCCGCAGCCATTAGCTGGTAAACGTACACGTTCCTGCCAAAGTTCCACTAGAAATAATAAATGAGAATAATTTTCAGAGAACCGGTTTAGAAAGTTCTCAGAGCGTTGTCTGTTTTCTGGAAGACAGTTCGAGTTCGATGCTGTTTATAAGTAAAACAATTACGCAATCAAGTTCTAAAAATATCTCTATAAACCAGCTCCAAATAACTTTTCCAATTCTTCCTTACGCAACACAGGCCAGGAACCAAAATTATTGGCACCCTCGATTGGGATGGATTTAAACAGATTGCGGGCGGGAAAAATGCCTGTGGTTAATTTGCTCGAGCTCACACTCGCTGAAAATAATACAAACATTTAACTAATAAATTTATTCTAAAGAAACCATAATTATTGGCACCCCGTCTCACTTGTGAAACAGGACGTCATGGATGACCTCAAGTGTTCCTGAACATGCAGGTGACATGAAACAAGTAGGATATAAATGGGGACATGCTTCAGTTTTATCATGAGCATATAGAACTTCTAGGGGTGCCAATAACTGGATAGACAGACAGATGTAGAAAGTTGAGAAGGCGTGACTCGGAGCGTGCGCCGGTTTACGCCGTGGAGCGTCGAGCCTGAGTCACGGCTCCAGAAAAGGCTTCTCTAAACTTAGCAGCGAGAGTTCACCAGCTGTCTGCTACAATGAACCCCTCAACAACGCCCCACTCGAGCATCTACACTCACACACTGCTCAACTATCAGTATTCAATCATTAATATTAATAACACCCATATTTTACAAATCCACATGACTTCTTACATATTTTTATCTTATTTCCATTCATGTTGGTGTAGATGTTGTAAGTGGTGAGCAGACGGATTAGAAAAATAAAGAAAACGGCGTCACCTATGAATTAATTGTAAACTCCCCTTCATTACTCTTTAGTATTTGTGCTTGTTTTACTAAAGTGTGCTAATTAACAATATTAAATGACGTGTGAAATCATTTTAAAATGAAATATTTTTTATTATTATAAAAACAAACTTTTTTTCCCTCTGGTAATTAGTTTTGTTGTTTTTTTTAGAGCCTTTTTAGTGTTTATCATGAGTACTAAAACTATTTTTTTTTTTATTATTATTATTATTATTTTAAATTTCTAAGACATCGTCGCATCCCTTCATAGCGGTACGGTTTTCTTTGACGCTAGTAATTTATATTATTTACCACAATATGAATATAAATAAAACAATAATATTTTACATTTATATAAAGTATTGAACAGATTCAATAAGGTACTGCTAGGTCCTAAAAATACTGTCGGCACATTTAGTATTTTAATTGCAATACCAATATTGTATTTTACTTAAACGTAAATGAAATATACAATGTTATAGAAATATTACACATTAAAGAGTCGTCATGAATTAAAAAAAAAATCTTTAGATAACGTTTATATAAAACATTGTATGATGTATAAAATAATAAATATTCTGCATAGCCCTGGGTACAAGTGTACACATGAAACATTTTGTAGTTTGTACAATAATATTCAACATTATACATGATTTCAATATAATAACTATAGAATGTTATATTAATAGAGTCACTGGACAGATTTTCAGCTCTTTTTTGTTTGTTTGTTTGTTTGAATCAGAAATGTGTTCAGTAATAGGTGTGTTAGAGAATAGTGAGTGAGGTGTTAGGTGATGTGGACAGTGTGGTGAATCTGTTAAAAATACCCTCGGTGTCCCACTGGCCCTGTTTGTACAGCCTTATATGGCCGCGTCGACATAGAGCGCAGGAGCTCAGTGCGCATGCGCAGACACCATTCTCTCCCCATTGACTAGCACTGACTACAGCAAAGGATTTTTTTTTTTTTTTTTTTTTTTATAAATCTTTTTTTTTTTTTTTTTTACACAGTTTAAACCGACAGATAGATAAATCATCTGTGGAAGTGTATAAACGCAGTCAGCATCGTGTGGTGTGTGTATAAACGACAAATATGCTGGCTATTCGGTAAACAATAACAGATGAATTACGATGATTAAAAGCATCTGATGCACATTAGAATGGACTTAAAATAGCTGTGAAAAATATTTTTGTAAGAAAATATATCACCGTTGGGGGGGAAAATATTTATGTTCCGTATTCATTCATGGAGAAATGCTTATATTTGTCATTGTGTAGACTGAAAATTAACGGGAAAATAAACAGCCAAATGTTTTATTAATTATGCATAATATTTTTAACATGTCGGGAAAAAAAAACAAGAATAAAAACTCCACAATGCCGGCCGTGAGCATCAGCTACTCACCTTCTGGATCCTTTTCAACGCCATTTGCCTGTTTTTTATTGTTAGCTAGCTGGATAACACTCGGTTCCTCCGCTGCACTTCGCCTTATTAAAGCGTTGTTGTGCTTCTCCTGAGTGTAAAAACACCTCTACGAGAGCACAAACCGTAACATTTACGCAGTTTCACAGTAACGACAGAGCACGATTTGAGTAATTCTTAACCCGCTTCTCAAACCTTCACTACTGACAGCTTTGCCTAGAGAGCAATGAGCTACTCTCGCGATATCACACGACAACAAGGCCCTCCGTGATTCCGTTCGCGAGATTTCACAGTGATGGGAAATGTAGTTCTCTGAGTCCACAAACCCGGAAGTGTTTGACTGACGAATCAATTAGACCCATAAAGAACGAAAAAAAGTGTTTATGTTTCGTTGAATCGTTAATTTGACGTGTTGCTTTCACTCATATCAATAATATTTTAAGTTTGCTATTTAGTTTAACGCGAATTTTATCATCTCGTCACCAGAAATGTGATCCTTTAAGGTGGTTTATCCGCTCCGCAAGATGGCGCCGTCGGGTTTCTTTTCAGAGAACAAAACATGGCCGTGGTCCCAAACCACAAACACACTGCTTAGCACTGTTACCACAGGGAGCGAATAATTTGCACAATTATGACATACTGTTTGGCTCCTGAAGACAGAGAGGGAACCTCAGATAGTTCCCTACTGGACATTTAGTGCACTTCATTAAGGAGCCATTATTTCGTCTCCTAAGTAGTGCACTTACAATACAAGTAAATAAATAAAAGAGGGAGAAATTTTACATTTGTGTAGATGAGCCACAGAGCTTAGAGCTTGTCTGAAAGAAAAGAAGAGAGAATATTTAAAAAATACGAAGAATGAGAACAAAGGAGTAAAGTAAAAAATGTTTAGACTAGTAGACTCTTCTAGACAAAGGTATATTGTTTGTAATATTGTATATAATTTTAGAATAATATTGTATATCTAATAATAATCATTTATTTATTTTTATTTTTTAATTATTATTATTATTATTGTCATAACAATATATTATTATATTATTATAATACTATATTTAATTATTATTATTATTATTATTATTATTATTATTATTATTATTATTATTATTATTATTATTATTATTATTATTAT
>JAQMYM010000039.1:24332116-24353416 GCA_030014255.1 Parauchenoglanis ngamensis | reverse complement strand
TTGACTGGGTTCTCTTTATCTACTTTTAGGACTTGCGTGAAAATCTGATGATGTTTTAGGTCATATTTATGCAGAAATCTAGAAACTTCTAAAGGGTTCACAAACTTTCAAGCACAACTGTATGGAATATATAAAATGGCAATATTATATATTGTATATACATGTACAATAATGACACCACAATTAATAACCATTTAATTTTATATATATAGTGTAAGAACAAGATGACAACTATATTGCTTTGCCCAGGAATCAAACCCTGGTCCTCTAGTCTTGTTGTGCCAAAGGTGTACCGTCTTGACGCCTACAAAAATGTTGTTTTCCATCTGTATAAAATACAGTATCTAAAAACCATATATATTATCTATATCAATATATAGCCATACATAATCCATGCATATATTTCAGTATATTGGAAAATATAAACACTAGTTGAAAATATATTATTTAATATATTGCATTATATTTTCCAATATATTCCCATATATAGTAAATCCGAAATACGCCCCAGTAAGGGTCCATGTGACTGACAGATCATAAAGATTTACACTTGAAGAATAACTGTAGATGAATGCTGTAATGTCAGACATCTTTTTTTTCCTTAGTGCAGTCTAGCATCACTTCTACTAGATCAGGGGTGTGAAATGCTGCCGTGTGGGTGGAGGTTTTCCTTCCAGCCATGCAGAAGCAGAAACACCTGAATCTACCGAAAAGCCCGGATTAACTGATTAAACAGGTGGAATCAGATGAAATCAAATGAAATGATTGGAATGAAAACCTGCATCTACATCGGCTCTTTAAGATAAGATTAAACACACCCCGGCCTAGACGTTATGTCCTGCAGATGTTAAGCCACAGCTGTTGAATTCATAAATAACGCCCAGAAGCTGTTGTTTAATTTTCTACTAGAGCGGCTCTACAAATCACAGGTTTACATGAACACACTCGGTGTAATACGTTATTGTTTTTGTAGTAACAATGTAGGACGTCTATTGAGGATGCTATAAGCACATAATGCAGATTTAAAACAAATCAGTATGATCGATATGGTTTTCAGAGGTGTTTATTAACATTTACGGCAGGAGTCTCCAGTGTCAGCGCTTTGGAACAGTCTGGAACGATATCTTCAGGACAGAGGAGTTTATGGTTTCTTCATTTGAAGTTCAAGAGAGAGAAAAATGAGATGCTGGTGAAGGAACGACTGTTTAAAGCTGCTTTATTTATAGCTGTAAGTGAGAACAGGAACTAACTAACTAACTAAACTAACTAACTAGTTCTTTTTTTAATAAGCAAAAAATATTAGTAATTGGTACATTGTTGGGACAATTTTCGGACATGCTGTTACAGGAAAATAATCAACTTGAACATTAACTCGACTTTGTCACACCACCACATCGGTGATTATTTTCCTTAAATTGCTTATTTCATTAGTGTGATTCCGAAGCTTAGCGTTCTTTAAAGCAAGAGAACGAAAGATCTGTGACTCAAGACTAAAGAAGCAAACTTCAGACACCAAACACGCTTTGGCTGATCGCCATAAATGTGATTTTTCACCACAACGTTCCTTTAAACGGTTTCGACTTTACAGCCAAACTTCACAATGTCCACTCAGTGTTCCTGTGCATAGGTGTGTCTCAGTTCAGTCTGGATTTAAAAATCGTTGTTGAAATGTTTATTAGCGGGAGCAGCAGTGTGGCTCTGCTCGCCATCAGCCCCGTGATTAAATCTAAATGTAACTTCGCTCAGCAGACGATGCGTATCTATGATTTACGCTCGCACTCCAAACAGTCTGCGTGTTTCTTCACTGCGCTGTGTTGTAGACAAGCGGGCCGTGTAGCTGTAAGTACAAGCAGATGAAATGGCACCCGGGTAATGAAATCTAAACAGGCCTATTACTCAGAGGAGGCCTTGGACGAGGCTGGCGCTCCCCGTGAAGACTGTACCACTGTGAAAGGCTGCATTTATAGCCGTTTTGTATTCCTCTGGGTGTGGGGGGGTTACAGTGCTGCTCTTAAAAAAAAAAAAAAATGGGGCCATGCAGGAAAACAAGATTTATTTGACTAAAAGCCACAGTGTCCTTGAAATCCACAGTGAAAGAGAAGAGTGGGCTTTGTGCTTTATTAGATATGGACAACAAAAGAGAACAGGCGTGACCAGGCGTTTGAACCCTGACATAAAAGCCTCAATCAAAATCGAGAGGGCGTACGATGCGAAGGGGAAACGGTTCAAAACTCGCACCCGATCCTCCGAGGAAAAGAGATGTCAAAGCGTTTTGTGGTGACAGAGCTCCCGTTACGAGAGAGCCCCTGGAGCTGAAATGTAATCGAGGAAACCGTATCCTGTTGTGCTGCTACGCTTTACACACACACATATATATATATTTATATATAGATATAGATATAGATATAGATATATATAAAACGTAACGTGAGAGAGGTCCGAACTGTCTCGCTCAGAAGGCGGGGGTTGTGTTACAACTTGTTTATGGAGCTGTGGGTGTCAGAATCTGAAATGCCCGCAGTGATACCGATCGCTAGATTCCCCAGGTCCAGGACGTGAGTTATGATGAATGGGCTACACGTTAACGGACACGAAATGTGTCTGTGTAATGTTTTTCTCACGTTTTCATTTTTATATACGATAAAGCATGCGAAAAGACGTGCATGTCTGTTCTCGGCTCTGCTAAATTGCTAAATACGCTTATATTCGATTGTTTTGTTTTTTTGATGTAGCCTGGTAGAATATGTGCTAGTGCTAGTACTATTTGGTCAAAACTATGTAAAGAAAATAGGTACTTTTTTTTAAGAGAAAACATGTCATGTCATGCGTGATTGTTGGTCAGAGTTTCCGAAACTGGATTTTCACTCGGAACGGTCATACAGGATCATACAGGATGGCGCGAAAAACAAACATCCAGTGAGCATGTGTCAGTGTGTGCGCTTGTGGATGATGAGAGGTCAGAGCAGGGTGGCCTGACTGGTTCCAGCTGACAGTTAGCTCAAATTTACAACCGTGGTGAGCAGAAACGCATCTCCAAATGCACTGAACCTTGAGACGGATGGCAACATCAGAAGACCACACCAGTTTCCAGTCCTGTCAGCCAAGATCAGGAACCCAGGAACCCAAACCAGGCCATTTTCCCCAAATTTTTCTGATTCTTGATGTGATGCGTTTATGCATGCGCTGCTTCAACATGATTTTCATGAATAAACAGACGTACAGGTGTTTCTTGGCTTATGCATGCACAAACATTGGTGCTCTATTTGCCCGTTATTTCTCAGTTCCTTTCTAAATTCAATACATGTGTATGTGAGCGTGTCCAGATTTGTCTTTATATTTCATCCATGTGCACCTAAGCATGCAGGAGTGTTCCTTCTTTCATTCTTTCTGTTTAACTATGATATACAGTAGAATGTAAAAAAAAAACATGTATGTTGGGACAGGTATATTTACCTTGTTTCCGCACCTGTATTTGTTTTACGTGTGCGCTTACGTGCGCGTACATGAACATGTTCTGTATATGAACATGTGCGAGTGTGTGTGTTTTCTTGGCCCTGTTTACACTTTATTTCATTTTGTTTGTGTGTACAAGTAAGTGCCTACACATGCGTATTCACAAACTCTTACCTGTGTGCGTGCATGTGCGGACACACGCATGAGCAGGCACGTGCACACACACTTGCGCACTTACGCAATCACACACACACGAACACGCATATGTGGTAAGAGAAGGGTCCTCTCATCCTGTCACACAGTAAACAGTTGCTTTCCCATGAGCGCCCTCGTGTTCCTGTTGTCGGCCAGCGCCGAGCACACTGGGAAACATCCCGGCCCCTATTGTCCTTGGGGTCAAAGGTCACAGGATGCCCCTAAAGCGCTCAATGAGCGAGGTGAGAGGTGGGATACGAGTCATGATAAAGAGGCCTGTCCAACCCCCCAATGAAAGAAAGAAACACATTAAAATGTATTCTTTCTCTCTCGTCCATGTCTCTCCCCCCTCTTCTTCATTCATTATCAGACGCTGCTCTTTCGAGAGGCTGGTAGAGGTGGGGGTCGCCCAGAGAGAGGGGACGGACACACACACACACACACACACACAAAAAAAGAAGAAATGGAGGTGGTCCTTCTCTCACATACAATGGCTCGACTCAGCAATTCAGCATCAACTTCCTGCCCGGAGCTGGACAATCCTGCACCGCTCTTTCCCCCCTCCCACTGCTGCTGCTGCATGGACGTCTTTATTATGAGCTGAAAGACATGGACGTCAGCTTTCCCACACATGGACGTGAGTGGCCTGGGCAGTGCGTTAAGAGTGAATGAAACAGAGAGGTAGGGGTGACGGATCAATTCCCCCAGACTCAGGGGTTGTTGGTTTGGATTTGTTGATTTCACATCACACACTCATATGACAAGCTACTACAGGTTGTTAAAATCAGGACAAAAAGGGACGGGTTTATTTTTTCGCAACCTTTCCCACGGCTCATTCCTGTGATCGCATCACAGATAGGGGTGTAATGATTTATCTCTATGACGGGTTAATAAATTGATCTAGATCCAGATATAGATGTTATAGATGCCGTTAGCTGTTAATGTATCGCACGCTAGACAGTTATACGCTGGAAGTCAAAAGCAACAAGTGTCTAACATGTAATGGAAGTCTATCTCACCCAACATCTCTCCTGAAAATCTCTATCTCAAACCACGGCCAGTTCTTCAGTGAGGTAACAAGTGGTTTAGGACATGGTGTTACTTACTGTCACCTATAAACACGAACCGACCGACACCGTGTAGCGTTATAGAGGCGGCCATCTTGGACAGTCAGAATCACGTCGTGTACTTAGCACAGTTCGATAGAGTTCCGCCCCTTAATCTGAACACAGGAACATTACAGAGGCGGCCATCTTGGACAATCAGAAACGTTGTTTTTCCTCCGCACAGTTTGATAAAGCTCCGCCCCTAATGCTGAACAATGAATTGTTACAGTTACGGCCATCCTGGACGATCACAATCGTTTCATTTCCTCAGTGCAGACTGATAAGAGCTCCGCCCCTTATGTTGAACATCATGTTATAGTGGTGGCCATCTTGGACAATCATAATATCTTTTCTCCTCATCGCGGTTTATTAGAACTCCGCCCTTTAAAGTATAAAAGACAGACTATCATTATATTTCAATTTACGCGCTGTGTAATTATGGGTCCAAGCACTCAGTGCTGGAATGCTATTGTATGTTGGACAGTGTACGTTTAACGCACATCTCGATTCCTCGGTAAACTAAGTGACTCAGTTTAGCTCCTCCCACTTAGTTTTTTTTTTCCAAGATGCAAAACAAACTTTTGCTAACTAATCCATGAATTTTTTTGGCCCATCTTCACAAAATTGATGTCAAATTACTTCTGAACCTTAATAATTATCAAAAAACATCTTGAGATTTGTAAACAACATGGCCGCCAATCAATTCTCGTGACACGGAGCATAAGTTCCTCAAACAGTTGTAACTACGATTGGTTGCTTGCAAGGAATCGAACGAAACTTGACGTGTTTGTACAGGACGCAGGATAAGATTCTGAGGACACATCCAAAGTTTGGGGCGGAGCTAAGTTTAGATAACTGTTTCCCAGAAAGTGGAATTTGATGATGAACTGATTACTTGAAAACATGGACGCCACTGGCCAATCATCTTTCAGCAGGGATTGACTGGGTTACCGCTGAGCTATTGTCATGAAACTTGAATTGTAGGTCACTATAAGATCCCAGGAGAAACCGATGCAGTCTCGCTCTAATCGGCCACTGGGGGGCGCTATTCGTGTTTTGCACATAAAAGCAAGCACTCTTATCTCTTCAAGAATCAAGTGTACAGTGAAATATCTTTTCTCGATTAGGTTTTGGGGGGCAACCATAAAGAGCTGCACTGCTATAGTATCACTGAAAATAAAGAAAAAGCTATAAGAGACGTGATATTCTGGGAAAACTGGAAGGATAAAATGTCACGTTGAACATTTGCCTAATTCCAAGTATTCATTCCAAATATTTCAGCTAACAGAGTCGACTGAATGAAATAAATGTGGACTGAATGAAATCATTTTCCATCACTTCTAATGGATGACTTGTGGAAAATGTTTTAGGCATGAGATGCTGAACTAATTCACTACATTATCAGCTTTTATTAGCAGTATTTTATGATTATTTTTAGCAGTATTATTACGTTTCAAGGTAAGATGTTGCTATAGTGCTATAATATATACAGCTTTACTTTACATACCTGTTGGTAAATGTAATATCACTGATACACAAATCGAAAATTTTAGCTTGGTGTGTATTTATAGGTCGAACGGTTCCTTGAACTATTTCGCTCCCTGCTTAGCTTTTAACATCAGGTAATTATTTTGTTAAGCCCTCTGCCTTAATAACATCGATTTCCGTGCTGTTACACGCCTTTATAATGATAATAAGAGTAAATGACACAGTCCATCAGCATAGAGGGCAAAATCATTGTGTTGTTCCCCCCCTTGAGTGACCTGAAGTGGCAGAAGGGGGAAAACGTATTGTGAAGCAAATAAGTGAGATTCTTTCCTCTTGGCTCCGACCGCGAGGAATCCCACATGCGGTCGAGCGACGCAGCTCTCGGCTTCTCGTTCTCAGCCGTGAAAAGAGCCCACGCCATCTTCTCTTGCTACAATTGTCATCAGCTCGGCTAACATACTGCTCCGGGTGTTTGCAAATCACTCGCCGCAGTCTCTGAAACTCAAACAGGAATGGAAATTGTATAAACATGAGGCAAGAGCGAATACCAAGGACGGTGACGTCAATGAACCGGAAGACTTTACGGGATTCCCTCGTCTTACACGCGCAAACGAGGAACGATTCCTGATCATTAATAACGTCAGCTAGTCACTGTGTAACTGTACAGAGTGCACTTCATTTTAGGGCTCACAATGAGACACAGAAATATGGATTCATATTTCAAATCAAGCTCTACAGCTTTTCTGCTGATCCCTACTATAGCTACACTTTACACTGAAACATTCGATATAAAAACCTCAGAAAGCGCATTATTATTTGCATTAACGTGCGAATCTCATCCCCGAAACAACCTTTGTCTGGAGTGGTACATTATAGATTATGAGAAAATCTACATTTTACTTGTCAAATGAACATATTCACCCCCGTATTTGCAAGTACTTGGAACAGTCCACAAGCCACATGTTCAGCCAGAAGTTGCATCATCTGAATTTCCTGGCGATCACAGGAAGAAGAAAAGTATCTGTTTTCTTTCTTTTAAAATATGTGAAAAGAAAAGCTTTGTCTTTTAATGTCCTCGTTCCGTTAGCATGGATGCTAGTCAACCACGTTTTGTGTGTTTGCTAATTCTAAAGTCTAATTTTCAAGTAAAAAAAAAAATTAAAAAGAAAGAAAAATCGTTGCCTGATTTTTTTTTAAACACATTTTGCTTAAACGCCCCTGTTTGTAGGTTAATGAAAGGCTAAATCATGGAATCACCTGTGTTTAGTCGTTATCACTTGCTAGATTAGAGACACCTTTCTACGCATAAATAGATTAGCCTGTTTGCTGAACAACAAAGCTCGCTAGCAAGTTTAGCGCATTCGAGATAGTTATTCGAGCTAGCTACATAAGCTGTGAGGTTGCATTGCGTTAGCTAGCTGAATTTCTTCTCCAAACTTTGAATTATGGCAACCTGCGAACACAAACATGGCAAATTAGAACATGTTTATTTACGCCCTTCCTTAAAGTGGCCCTTCCCGGAATCCGGTGCGCTGCTTTTGTTTTGAAAGCCCGTGATTGCTACCTGCTAGCGCTCTGCGCATCAAAACCTTCACAAATTTACTGTTAGTGATCTGCTAGACACCTGTCATGAACTTTTTTATTATTTACAAGTCACACATGGACACTTTGAACAAAATTTGCTGATCTTTTCTTTACTTTGCGGCCGCAAGAGACGTCCTGGTTCATTACTTACGGAATAACCGTAAAGGATCGGTTGAAATAATTTAAAATATAGATGTCAAAAATGTTTCAATTTAAAATTACAATTTCAGATCTATGGCCTACGATATCGCCGGAATGTTTTCGGAATGTCGCTACTATCGAAAACGCTACTTGGTGCAGAGGATTCTGGGAAGGATGAGCCGGCCCCTTTAAGTCGTAAGTAAGCAGAAATGAACTTGTTACTCGTATTTGTGTATATAATTCTTAATTTTTGAAAATATAACCGATTGCTAATCTGGCTAGCTGGCATGTTAGCCGTGTTCCGAATGCATGCGTCTGAAATGAGGAGCATGTGAACTCAGTGTTAGCCCAGAGGAAAAAAGATAAAGTGTCATAAGTGATCTGAAACATGACCGAGTGAAGCGAAGTTGCGCAGAACGAGCCGTGTCGCGCCTCGCTGTCCTCCCAGCGCCCTTTCTCTCTGTCACGCGTCCTTTAGGCTCGTCTCTGGACACTTTCAGAGACGTATTCGTCTTGTTTCACGACAGGACGGCTGCGCGATAATCCAGATGGGCTATTTTTCTGTGGAAGAGGGCGGGGGTCGTTCCCACCTTGAGTCATGATGAGCTGTGTGAAGAGGTTCTTCCTGTAGAAATGACAAGATCTCTGATAAGTCATGCCAGAAAGGCAGAAAGGCAGAAAGTGCTGGAGGCTCTGGGGCCTCGGCTGAAGCTGAGATAACGCTTGTGAAACAAAGTTCGGTGTGATTATTATATGGAGATGAAACGCGATGGCTCTCGTTGGGCTTCCGCGTGTGGCCGCTCGGGTTTCACAAGGCTGACTGAAATGGAGGCATGCGGCAAACAATGAACAGAGCTTGAGTTTCAGCTGCACAATCTCACTGGCGGCTTAACCTTCACCCTATCTCGCCCCCGTGGTTTCAGATTGTAATCGTGCAAGGTGTGTGTGTGTGGGGGTGTGTGTGTGTGTTTGTATAAGGACAGCTGGAAATGGTTTGCAGGGCTACGTTGGGGTTCTGACTTTGCATTCAGAATGGGATCTGGTCTTTATGTAAGTGTTCGTTTTAGGCGTTGATGGATGTTGCGTAAGTCACACACTGAGTTTTCAAGTCGATTTGAAAAATCAGTCATCTGCTCAAGCTGTGAATTTGGAACAGCATGGCTGGATTGTACGATGCGTGCAGTTTGATCGCTCCCACCATTCTCGTGCGATGCTGTAATGTCCCAGCGCGTTTCTTCTCGACGTGGCGAGCGGGTCCGTCTCCCTCCGTCCCACCGTCTCTGTCTCAGAGATGGCGAATTTTTTCCTGAGGTTTTTTACGAGCGTATAAATCAGAGCAGTGCCAAGAACAGAAAAACACAGGATTAGAATTCCACTTTCAGCCTGTCTTCGGGAGTCCAGCTGCACTCACGTGTTTGTTTAACACAGCTGCGAGAGAATGAGACAACGATGGAGTAAGAGAGAGGGAGAGAGAGAGAGAAAGAGAGAAGTGGACCAGCATTATGCAGAGAAGGCATGTTTTGCTTGGCGAGCTCCGAGTCCTTTCTCAGGGTGATCATTGTGCAGTGAAGCGCAACAGAAACCCTCTGCTTAAGATAATCCAGAGGCCCTCAAATACAACAACAAGACGCCAAAAGGCCACCAAGAGTTATTACTGCATGCGCGACTTCCTGATTCAACACGGTTACATAATGACTCTTATGTTTAAGAAGAGAAATTTGGCCAAAAATTGAAATTTACACCATTGCGTCACATCTCTCCTTCTTTAGCGTTGCACTTGATATTCAGCACTTACTAAGAAGGTTAGATTGTCATTTTTCCTGAACAATGGTGCTGAAACATGTAACAATGCTCCGCTTAGCAAAGTAACATTGATGCTAATAAGCTTTATGTAAAAACTGAAAAATTTTGCTAACCTAAAATTGCTACCTGGCTTGCGCATTTTGCTTAGGAAAATCGGCGTCGTTTTCATCAGTAAATATGCAAAAAGGTGAGCCTGGCCCCGCCCACTTCCTCTGGGATGGTGGTGATGGAACCTGGAGACTCCGTCCATAAATGTCTCCTTCCATAAACATGTCCTTAGAGAAAAACCCACCGGTGCGACGTCTATACGTTTTCGTTGTTTTTGTTTTTTAAAGAAAGTGTTTATGGTGAGGATTATATCTGCCGTTCAAGCCCCTGTGACTGACCAATCAGGATCGAGAGCTCTCAGGAACACTCGTTCCCATCAGATCCTCCACTTAATAGTTCCTGCTCAGAATATCACATATTGTAGGTGTGCGCTGAGAGTTGAGTGAAAGGTATCGGGTTTCTCCTGACAGGCATCGTATTTGGTGAAGCAGGCGTTAAAATGGCGGGGAACTGGAAGTCTTATTGTTTGATGGTGCGGGAAATGTGTGAGAATGCAGGGCGACTGGATGGACATGTTCGTCTACTGCATCCGTCAATGACATCGGTCGATGTGCGTACACGTGTGTGTGTGTGTGTGTGTGTGTGTGTGTCACTGGTAAGGCAGGACAACATCCAGACAAGCAGGTACAAGTGAAACCTGGCTGATGTGTGTGTGTTTTGCAGCCATGTTCTCCAAACAGGTATTAACCCAAATCTCACTCGCTTTAGATGTTTACTAAAGACAAAAAAATAAATACAAACCTGAGGTAATTGCCGTTTTTCATACACAAATCCGGCTGCACTTTCTCAACATAAACACTGAGTCATGGGGGTGTTTTCTTTTCCCAGACAGTCGGCTAATAGATAAACACAACCGCCTCAGCTACAACTCCAGACCAAGACCCCGGACCCGCGACAAACCATTTCAAAACAACCCCCATGGAAACCCGAGTTCATCGTCAAATTATAACTCTTTCTCATACAGCCTGGTAGTGTTGCTGTATAAACTATAACTCTACACTCCTTTTAGAGACAAAGACATGCCGAGAGTCTGTACATGTGATAAAATTCTCCGTAGTTACCCCCAAACGTTTTAGTATGTGTGGAATCTCTTATCGCGAAAAGCCAGCAGACCGAGCCATTTTGAAAGAATAGGGGAACTATTAAGTTATCTGATGAGCTGCAAACAAAGCAAGAGCGTTGACTGTCATGGTGTTTTCAAATAAACATGCTTTAGATGGTTAAAATCCTGCGAGCGAGCGAGCGAGCGATCGCGTGATGTTCAACTCAAAAAAACAACAACAAACTCGACCACTCATAAAACGACAAAATAAGAGCACTGAAGTCAACAACAAAATAAACAAGTGAGACGGTCAGAGTGCTCCAAAAATAACATTCTTACGTTGGTAAAATAAAAGAATTTAAAAAATTTGTTTTTAGTCCGTTTTTGCGAATTCATTTTCATCAAAACGGACAAATTCACATACGCGCTTTACAATTTGTACGAATTTCGCATGATCGAGTCAAAAGTAAATCTTTTTCGATGCTTCGATGTTTGTTTGCTTTTTAAACCTGAGTACATGTTTTGGTGCTTGAAATGACTACGTAGTATAAATGAGGTGCGTCATGAACCATTTTATTCAGCCCTGGTTATGTTATGTTGATTGCTGCAGCATCCTGCTAGCGATGAAATGTTCATGGTGTTTAAATATCTTTAATAGAAAGAGCGAGGATGAGGACGGGGCCGAGCGTGAGCATGCAGAGCGGTGTTAGAGAGCGCTGCCGTTAAAACGAGCTTGCGTCAGAACGTCTCAGTGCTCGCTGAACCGAACTGCTCTGGAGAGTTTCTCCGCACTCTCGCTTCACCGCTCCACTCTGACGAATACCTTTGTGTGTACGCAACTCGTTTGTAATGACGCCGCTCGCCGCTCTGCGCTCTCAGGTCAGCCGTCTTCACGCTCCCGTGTAATCCGCAAAATGTCGACGAAGGCGCTGTAATTCCTCCTCTTGATATTTTGCCGTTTTGCTTTCCGCCATTAATCAGGAAATACGTCTAGAAAACGGTGAAAGTGTATTTTTTCTTCTCACCGATTTAGAATAGAGAGCGTGTTCGAGAGAGAAAAGGGAAGGAAGCAGCTCTGGGTAAGGTTGAGTCCTCCGTCTCCCCCCTCGTGAGCCGAGCAGCTGCAGGGTCGAGTGCGCTCCCGGGACCCGAGCGCTCCTCCTGCCTGAAAAAGGTCGCGTTGTGGTTTTTTTACGGGTCTGATGCCGAACACGTCCAGACATAAAACTTGATGGCTTCCAGACCTGCCGCTTTACTGAGAAGCTATGGAGAGATCATATATAATGAATTCGGAGACAGACAGAGAGCGAGACGTGCACTAAACCTGAAATCGCACCCTGTTCCATCTTTCTCGAATTCGGCTTGACGGACTGACAGATACGGAGCGAGAGAAGGAAAGAAGGAAGGAGCGTTATGGTCACAGCTCTTTGCTAGCATTGCATTTCTCAAGGCCAGGAAAGGGAGGAAATACACTAGCTGCATCTCCCTGACCTCTCTGACCCCTGAACTACACCCCTCCCCCCTCCCCTACCCTCGAGGGGGTTCCTGCGCAATGTGTAAACCAGACAGCCGAGCGCATCCTGGAATGGCCAAACAGAGGAAAAGGACAAGAGGCATGAAAAGAGGGATGAGGAGAGGCTAAGCTCGGGCTGTAAGGGCTTGACGGGGAGCTAATCTCAAGACCACACAGGGTTCTGACTGCTGTCACCTGTACTTAGTGTGTGTGTGTGTGTGTGTGTTGCTGCACAATTGAAGTGCGACTGACAGACATCCCTCGACGAAACGGCACTGAGCTAAACGGCAGGTGTGTGGCTTTTCTCAAAAACGCTAACTCTCCATTTACAGCCGCTTTAGCTAACTTAGCGGCTAATCTGCCGAGAACGTGCAATTCGCACGCATAAGTATTCATTTTTGAAAATTGTACCAATACAAACAATTACTTGTAAGCATACTAGGTGGTGTCTACGGTGTTTATTATAAAAGTTGACGTGTAGTGAAGTATATGCTAACATTTGTTAGCTTGAGAGCTAGTGCATAATTCCAGCATAATTCCAGCTTGGCCATTCTACACAAATAATAGCTGACGATAATATGTAGAAAAAAACTACAGGTTAGCGAGAGGTAGCTACAGCAGCCTAGTGGCCAGCTAGCTTTTTCACATCCATGCTAATTAGCAAAAGAAAAAGCTTCCGTGCTTTATTCGCAGCCGTCCTCAACGTTTCATTTGAAATGAAAATGTGATTTTATAGCACGTATTTTAATTCCTGGTCATAAATCTCCGTAATACCGTGCTGTGGTTTTGAGAAGGAAGTCGCGTTAAATTCATACGCAGTGAGTCACGGGTGCAGAAGAGCAGAGAGCCCTCCTCATCCTCGTCCTCGCTGAGATCTTATCACGAACACTTTGCACCTGTTGAGTAAAAAAATGCCGTCAGTAAGTTTGTAATGCCAAAATACAGCTCATGAAGGCACAAAACATTAGCGGACACGGGTCTTAAAGTAATCAACCATAAACACACACACACACACACACACACAAAACAAATTACAGTCCTGTTTCGCATAACTGTACACATGTCTCACCAAATAATAAGATTTAAGATTTTTACATCCAGACTTTTAAAAATGAAACACTCCAGTCAGGTTTGTAGTCTCGATTTATTTTTAGTCAATTGTATCATTTCCTTATCAAATACAAGCAACACTTCATGCAGTTACTGTATATTGCGTATACATATCTAGTTCTTCCCGAATCTTACAGTTTTCTCACTATTATATATTTTTGTAGCTAAATTAGTTGTTAAATTTGATCATATTATCATTTGATCATTCTGTCTGTATTTCTTAATAAACTTCATACAGGATCTAGCTAAGTAGAAATGAAGAGCTAATAAAAGAAAAATATTCTAGGAGCAAGAATGAATACCAATAAGACATAAAGTCAGTAATGTTAGCAATAATGATGATTTTAACTTTAAATGTTCGAAAATCCTCGTGTATTTTTTTTTAGCTTTGATCCGTATAGCAAATAAACATAAATATATTTTTCAAATATCCACAACACTGTACATGTGTAGATAAATATTTATTAAGGTTTTGTTATCTGCTCCAGGGAACAATAATGATGTGAAGTCGAACGTTCTCCGAGTTTGTGCGAGTCGATACGAGTCGTCACGTCACAGCCCGGTTATTGTGGGATTATTTTGATATTTCTGCAGGTATTTGACAGCAGTAAGATATTTGAATACGGCGTTCCGTGTTTGTTTTTGTGACTTTCTGCTCCATTGGCCTCCAACGGTCAGCTCGGCTCTCTGAGGAAAAATCCCGGAGGAACGTTTCTCCGCTTAAAGGCTGCTGTTTCCTATCTCAGGAGAATTATTAATGATTCTCGCTTTGGGTTTCATTCAGGCGTCAACTTTGTCGCTAATGTAATGCTAAGGAGAAATCGTATGAGATGAAAAGCAGATATTAATAGAGAGTTTTTCCTCCTGTTGTTCCTAAGTTGGGGTTTGTTTTTTTTTTAAAGATATTGGAGTAAAAGTGGGTTGGAATCTCTTCATTTATACTTCATTTTAAAAAAATTATTCTGAATATATCAGCATACAGGATTAAAACGTATTAAATAAATAGACCTGAGTATTCAACACACTCAAATACGTACTACATCTGAAAGTATAGTAGATAACAGTTTATTCAGTAGCTAGTGCACTAAATGATGACTAAACGGTAAAAAGCGCAGCGTTCCAATAATGCAGCTCAGCCAGCGCAGAGTGTCGGCAACATGCCTTCTTCCTACTGGCTGAAAACAGGTTGGTGGTCCCGCCCCTTCTGTTGCGTAGCCAATATGCCGACCTTTGAGGGTGAGCAGTGTGCAGAGTCGTACAATCAACATTTTGACCATTTTGCGTCCGGGTATTCTCGGCGTGAACGTATTTATGCACTCAAAATAGCACGTGTAAATGCACAAGCACGCGAACTGAGACACTTCTTCTTTTTTTTAGGGCGCCATTACTTTTGCCCTAATAGAACGGCTATTTATTAGTGGTGATTTGTTTTGGATTCGCCGTCTTTCAAGCCGTAACAGCATTCCGAATCTGATCGATCGAGGTGCGATTTCTACGTGAATTTACACAAATCGACGAGTGAGACGTTGAATATGAACGATTTTTCCAACTAACTGCATTTTATTTCATGAATAAATTCACTCGTAAAACAAGGCCCAGTGTTTGGACATTTGAAACACGCGAAAGTTAATCATGGATTGAAATTTATTTCATATCAATCGACTTTGGTTGAATTTTTGACGTAAGAACGTTTTATCCCTGATAAATATGTCTCGAATATTTTTTTATTATTATTTAGTATTACTCACATCCTGCAACATCTCGATATGACCGGAATATTACTTTAATTATAATTATAACCAGGTTTCCATTACTACAGCGTTCTTACCACGGTATTAAACTGATTCTGCTCAAAATAAAATAAATAAATACATAATAACAGCCCACGAGAACGGAGTACTCTAAGTTCCAGTGATGACGTTGAGGTTCTGCACTTAGTTTCGAACTTTGTAACACTGCACATGGTTTTGAAGACACAATGTTTCTGCCAGAAGGATACAACAGCGTGGAGAACTTCAGAATGAGGTGCTGGCGCTGAAGATTTAAAAAAAAAAAAAAAAGGTTTCTAAGATGCAACAAGACGCAGTGGCCACAAAGTATAAAACCTGAAATCTGAATAGTTTGCTTGTTGGAATCCTTCATGTGTTGTGATTATCGAATGATACTGCAGGATGAATTGCATTTTAGAAATGAAAATGGAAGCGACGGGAGATACGAGTGGTGAAACACACAAAGGAAAACATCACAAAAACACGGAAGGTACAAAGAGGGATTTTTTTTTTTTTTGAAGTAGAAGTAGAAGAAAATTAGCTTGGATTTTTCCGGTCCATTTCAGAAAACAGCAGGATGTTTTCAGGTTCATTTCAGGCTCCTTTGAAGTTGCTGGAAATAAGACGGCTAAAAAGCAGCCCTCAGGTTGTGTGTGTGTGTGTGTGTGTGAGACAATCAGAAAAGCAGGACTGTAATGGAGGCTCCTGTCTGCGAAAAAGAGAATATAGTCCTCATAAGGAGCTTAGAAGTGTCATTAAAGCCACTCGGCGCTTCCTTTCTCTCGGTGCTTCCGAACGTAAAGGACGGCTAAATCAATGCAAGCGAAGGAACGACTGTTTAACTGCTGTAACGTTACTATGCCGCACGGACCTGAACGTTAATCGTTAAACGTGACTACAAAGATAAAAAGTGTGATGTGTCGTTATGTAATTAATTAAACATTGTAATCGTTGGCAAATTGCGATGCTGTATGTGGAATAAAACACGTCAGGACAGTATGTCAGTGGAAAATACTCTGGTGTTAAACCTCACAGCTCCAGGGTTCGATCCCGAGCTCGTGTGTGGAGCTTCAGCACGCGTTCACGTGGGATTCCGCCAGCGATTACGGATACAAATAGTAGGAGCATGCTTTGTTTTTTCCGGAACGACCAGACGGCAAAAACGTCACGCGGGCCGGAGGGTTTTATTTTCGTTTGGACGAGAACGAGGGATTTTTTTATTCACGTGAACGTGTGGGGCGGAGCCGCGCGATCATCCTTAACTAACGTAACTACCTGGTCAGGGAAGCAAGTTTTTAAATCAGGCTGCTAGTTTATACTGCTTATGTACTGAGAAATAGAACCGACTCCATTTGTTAGAAATTAAATATGGCAGGGCAGGCGTTTTACAAACAAACAAACAAACAAACAAAACACGGGACGTCGCTAGTTAAGGCCGATTACGAACTGGAATGATGGTAGCTGAGGTCGAGGATCTGTCAGAGCTAGGATTCACACATGATGCTGAGATTTCTACGTTTGGGGTTTTTCCAGCAACATGATTCATATTTAGTAATCATTTTAATAAGACCACACCCACCAGATACAGACACAGGTAGTGTGTGATTGCGTGACACGTCTACACTGAACATATGAGCAAGGTTTAACCAAAGTATAAAACAGGTAAGAAGCTGGATCTGCTTTGCTTTAATTTAAAGAGGAAATCTAAATCAGTGCTAGTGAGCAACACGGCCTAGTGAGGCTGAAGGCGAGGCCGAAACGTGAGAATTGAAACACAGTCCCTTTTGTTTCCTTCTCTCTCTCGCTCACATGGCTGTTCCTGTTACACCCTCTGGGCCGTAAAAGCCGTCACCTAATATGGCACAGTCGTCAGGCTCGAAAACTCCGCGCACACCCATGAGTCAATAAGTGCAGAAAGCTTTCCTTCAAGACGAAAGGGTGTGGCATGGGATGTGAGAAAAAATAAAATAATAATAACGCCAGAGTCTATCCTCCACCCAGTGCAGAGTGACTGGAGTGCTGGAAACAGGTGGAGATCACTCTTACACACACACACTCACACACACACACACACAACGATAACCCTAATGCTGATTTGAACTCATCTGTTTTGATTGAGTTCCACCACGTGTCCTTTGTGCTTTAGTGGCTTTGACACAACGGCGCACATGTGAGTCACGAGAAACACACCGAGGTGTGTGTGTCAGGCGGGTTGGCAGGTTTCAAAGAACGCAAACACCCGATCCCAAACGAATCCGGACGCCGTGTCTGAGGAGTGACTTCACGACACTGTTTCAGATCTGATCGACCGGATTTCCCACAAAATTCCTTGGAATTCTAACTTGATTTTTCCTCTGAAGAACAGAAGTCAAACAGGCAGGTACGAAAGGTCCCTGAAAACTTCAGCATCATCCCGAATTTCAAACCAACTTTTAAAATATGACTTTACTGAAATAACTTTGACAAATAAGTCTTACATCACACAGAACTTGGAAATGATTTCATTTGAATAATACGAAATATAATAGATGTAATTAACGCACCAAAACGTCCGCCACTGTAAGCACTGATTCATTAACAGTATTTAAGCACAAACAGCTGGCTGGTGAGGGTGAAAGATGACACGTGCGCTATCCACCCTCTTCCGCATACACGAGCTCACAGACACACAGATTGCCTAGTATCGCTGTGATTGACAGGGAGAGGGTGTATGCCCCTCCCACACAAAGAACACTCTCACTTAACATCGAACTCACAATCGCTGGACCATAACGTTTATGTTGTGCCACTCGGAATACACACTCCCTCATACTCATCCCGCTGAACCGTAGTTTGTTAGCAATAGCATAGCAAATAGCAATACTCATTCTGAGTACCGTTTCTAAACTATTTGGCAATATCTGTTATACGATAAGGAGCTGGATCTAATTTATATTTAAGTCCCCGCCCCACACACACACACGCACACACACACACGCACACACACAAACACACACACGCACACACACACACGAGTCACCGGTTACTATGTGATAAGAAGCGGGACGAACGCAGAGACGAGAACTCTCATTAAGGCCGAATCAAACACTCCTTTGATGAAGGGACGCCGATCAGCTCGGCCTGGCAGCACATGAAAGCACCACCTCGGATTCACCAACTCGGAGATGCACAGGGAAGTCTGACGCTCGTGCATACACAAAGATGAGACTGCATACACACATATGCAGTGACACACACACACACGTTCACTGACACACACTCCTGAGTGCTGAGAAACACAGAGGTGCAGCGTGAGCCACTTCAAAGCAAGGCAGCTGCAGGGGCCGACTCGAGTGAACTGATTTGATAACTGACCCTCACACACACACACTCACACACACACACACACACACACGACATGGGAGAAAAACCCCCAAAAGATAAGGATCCGTATCTGTATCTGAGAACAGAAAGAGTGACTGCGATAAGATAAGATAAGAGTGAGTTAAGGTTTCTACACAGCACTGAAGAATCATCAGGGAGTAGAACTGCGTTTAACTCTTTACTCTAACATCTAAAGGAACTTTGCAGTTATCACCAACAGTTTAACGTTTATGGAAGGTTTTATTTCACCCCCACTGACGTTACTGATTGTTGTTTTTGGAGCATTTTGGACTCGGAAGGAAACATGTGGAGCAGTTTCAGATCAGGTACCGGCATATTGCTGATGATAAATTGCTCCCAGAGAGACAGAGCTGCGTTCACCTCGGGAAGCACTTTAGACCCTCGTCTGCTCGGCGTTCAGCGTTTCGTTTGCGCTGGACTGCAAAAGTGTGCGTCAGGTGAATGACTGTAAATGGAAATAAAGTGCGCACCAAAATAAAGCCTGCGACAGAAACCCGGTGATTTATTAACGCATTCGTCAAGCACCTGCAAATCTTCCTAAATGCTGACGTTACCCAGAACTCCCACGCTGACCTGCTGACCGAACAGAACAGCGTTCTTGTCAGAGGTGAAATCCTGCCATTTGTGGAGCGGCGACGAGGTTCCAGTACGAACTCTCGCACCGGGGTGCCATTTCACACACGGCCAATATTTAAATTCCACCTGCATGTGTCTGGCAATGACGCAAGAGTGAACACACACACACACACACACACACACACACACACACAGAGTTCTTACTGTGGGAGAGTTTGTGTGTGTTGGTATTAATACCAGCAGGGAGCAGATTCCAAACACTATGCATGCAAACATGCACACGTGTGTGTGTGTGTGTGTGTGTGTGTGTGTGTGTGTGTGTGTGTGTGTGTGTGTGTGTGTGTTATTTACATAGAAACACAACTCCTGAACCATGCATTCGAGCGCTGTTCTCCAGTACGCTGAAACTGGACGACTCTGAACTCTGAGAAGGACAAAAACCAATAATAAAATCATTTTAGTGCTGATTTCTTATTGTTTGTTCACTTTTAGTCCATGAAGTGTGTTCACACGGGGACATTTAACAAAAAGTCTTTTGCACTAATCTTTTGTACTGGGACATTGTGCTCGAAACACAGAGAAATGAAATGTGGAACATGTTACGCATTTAGTGCTGTCATTACGCTCAGCTCTGTGAGGCTAAAGGGGCGGAGCTTGAACAGGTTTAGGGCAGATGTTTCGGGGTAGAGTTTAGGGCAGATGTTTTGGGGTTTAAAATCAGTGCATTTTGTTTATCTCTATTTCATGCGAAACATCGATTTGATTTGAGTGGTTATTAATCAAGGACCTCCTGATGTTTATGTTAATAACTAAATAAATAAGGCAGTTCATTGATAAATAATTACAAAATTAAATTGAATTACTTAATTAATTATTAATTAAATGTTATTTTACATAAGAAAAACCTATTAAATAAATAAATAAATAAATGGATAAATAAATAAGTAAATAAGTAAATAAATAGTGCTATTACTGCATAAATAAATCCTTAATTCAAATTAATGAATTCATTTCAGGTGCAGCTTTGTGAATTACGCCAAAAGATTTTAACAGCTTTATTTTTCAAGATTTGTAGCCTGCATAATTACTATTAATTACTGTTACTATTACTATTATAATTATAATTAGTATGAATTAACTCCTGATAACAGGTCCTCTAATTATGCTACACATTTTAAATGTTTAAAACAAACTATTAAATGCATAATTGTTTATTTACACAAATGTAAATTATATATATATATATATATATATATATATATAAAAAGATATATTTTTTATTTTGAGGTTTTTAAGCAGTCTAGCCTGCTATTTTAAGAAGCAAAAAAATGCTTTTCTGTTTTCTTTTAATAACCTACTAAGAGCTCGAAGCCGACCAGGGTATGGGTCTTGACATGTTTTTTAAATGAATAATTAATATTCTCGCAGCTTTACAATCCATGGATCCTGCCCTGTCATGTGATGATTACTGTTGTAGAGCATTTATAGAGTGCTTGGGGAGTGATGTTGGGTTGTAAGGTTCTCATACCCTGAATATTTCCACATTGTTCCACCCTTTAGACACGTTTTATAACAAAAACACGTCCTTTGTGTGGCACGCTCGCGGACTCCACCTGGGCTCTGTACAGCGTGACTCACAGCTACGCCTGTGTGTGTTAGAGGAGCGCGTGACGGTCAGTCCAGCGCGACCTGCACCGCTTCCTGACTCCTGCCAGAGACTCCATCCATACCTAAATAAACATCTCGTGATTTTAAGAAAACTTCAGCATACGTTGTTGAATTCCTTTAAGTGGAGAATCCGAATGAGCTGTTACTATGGAAACGATAGAACACGTCACTATAAAGCTGGGATTCGCAGCTGCACTACAGTCAGAGCTGCTGTTATAGAAAATTAATCAACGCCTCACTTCTGACCAATCAGAACCCAGAATTCACCAGCGCTGTAGAAACATGAGCTGATGATCTGCGGGAAACACACACACACACACACACACACACACACACACACACACACACCCACACACACAC
>JAQMYM010000039.1:24272710-24293904 GCA_030014255.1 Parauchenoglanis ngamensis | reverse complement strand
TGTGTGTGTGTGTGTGAGGGAGCGCGTGTCTGTCTGTGTGTGTGTGTGTGTGAGTGAGAGAGAGAGAGTAAGTGTACGAGTGTGAGTGTGTGCATGTTGGTGATGGGTGTGAACCTTTTTGGCACAGACTACCATTTAAAATGTTTTTTTGGGATTGAGCCAGATTGCATCACAGGGGTGTGTGTGTGTGCGTGTCCTCCCCCATTCGCTCTGACATTGTGCTACTTCATGCCCACACACACACACGCACGCACACCTCTGGATACACACTGCGATTGTAAACACAGATCCACCCAGTAATTTGTTTATATTCTCTCTCTCTCAGTCTAATAAGGTTCCTGTAGTGCAGCATGCTCACATGCACCCGCTGACCCCCCTCATCACCTACAGTAATGATCACTTTCCTCCAGCAACGCCGCCTGCGCACCTTTCCCCAGAGATCCTGGACCCTAAGACAGGTACTACACACACACGCACACACACACACACACACACAGGTTGTCCATTTCCCGTCTGTTGTTCTAAGACTGAAGCTTGTTCTACAGGTATCCCACGGACCCCCCACCCCTCTGAGCTGTCTCCATATTACCCCCTCTCTCCAGGGGCTGTGGGGCAGATCCCCCACCCTCTGGGCTGGCTCGTCCCACAGTGAGTACACCTCTCTGTCTGTCTCTCTCACACACACACACACACACGTGCGTTCCAGTGGAAAATGGTATTGAATTAAATCGGTAGCTTGTAATAATCCTATATTACGTCTCCTTCTTTCAGACAAGCACAGCCAATGTACTCCATTCCTCCAGGAGGTTTCCGCCACCCCTATCCAGCGCTCGCTATGAATGCCTCCATGTCCAGGTGTGTGTGTGAGTGTGTGTGTGAGGGAGACCGACCGAGTGTATAAAATGTTTTACTCGGATCAGCCATGACAATCCAATTAATTCCGTATAGGTGCTGGGCGACCCAATGATATAATATTAACATTGTGATAAACTATATCATTTACTGAAGTAAAGTTTTTGTAAAAAAAATTTTTGTTTTGGTTGACATTTAAAAAAAAAACCCAAAACAAAACAAACAAAATCCTCAGATTTGTTAACTTAATTACATATTGTGTATCACACAAATGTTTTTCAGTATCATGATATGCACTTGTAGCTCGCGACGTGTACTCGGAGCAGGTGAGGCGCATCGGTTGTGAACTTGACACGCGGAGATTCGTTGTGAATTACTCTCCATGTTGTCAGTTCACTAATCATACCGCAATTCGCATCTCAAACTGCTCTGTCTCATGTTTACCAAACTACTGAATTGCAGTTTCGAATCCATTTTTATCCTTCCTTGATTTATCGTTGCAATCTTTGTATTTTTTGTCAGCTAAAATATGACCGAGTCCAATGAAAAGTGCGCCGTAAATTAGAATTGAACCAATTTTTAGTTCTGGAGGAAATCCAGATGCTCAGTGCTTTGAAGGAACGGGAGGTTGCGTAGAAAAAGGATGCAGTTTTGTGACCACCATTTGCAATAAACGGTGCAAAAATAAATAAGTTTTCATCTGAGTCTCCGTCGTGTTTTTCTGGGTTTGGCAGATTAACTAGAGATCGCTTTACAACTCTGTTCCCTAAACAAAACAAAACGGTGCTCATGTTAACAATGCGTCCGATGGTCGCCACGCCGGCTTCAGCACCAGCGTTAGATTAAACTCTTCGATTCAAAAACTCGTTTGTGGAGCTGTTACAGAATCTGACAGTTAGCCAGAGGCGTGCCCTCTCTCCCGAGCGATTAGCTATAATGCCCCATTGTGCTCTGCTGCAAACCCGCACGGTCGCTATCTGAAAGGTGTCCTATTCAGCCCGCTGGAGGAAGTGGTTTCCGTGGTTTTTTCGGAAAGGTGCGTGTGCGCACGTCTGTGTGTGTGTGTGTGTGTGTGAGTGGTCGCAGGTATCGAGTTCTCCTTGGTTTCCAGGGTAACTGCACACTCGGCTCTTTGCCTGTAGCAGGACTCATAATGGTTCCTTTGAGAGCGTCTTTATTTGGGCTACTTGTGAAATATGAATGAAAAGGTGTGTGTGGGTCTGGGGGTGTGTGTTTAGTCTAGACACATCATTAAGAGGCTCACAAAAAAACTGTGCCAAAGAGCAGACAGGGAATACTGTGGATCGTGTGTGTGAGAGACACTCGGATCAGATACGGTGTGTAAACGCTGAAGGACGCCGCATGCCGATGGTGCACGTGTCACTGGGCAGCGCTTTAAACCAGGAATCCTGGCACGTGTGGCATAATATTGTGTTAAACCTCACATTTGTTTATTCGTTCTCGCTCGCTAGTAAATGTTTAATAACGTAGCTAGCTACTTAACAGGCCAAGTTGCACGTAAGATAGCCAAGTAACCTGCAAGGCAGGCAGTTCGTTCACACGGGCTGAGTGACGGTTTGTTCCGCCATTTTGTCGAAACTTTTTTTTAATGATCTAGTGAACAGAGTTGTACCGTATACACAGAGAAACTGCCAGAAAAAGGAAGATCATCACGACCTTCCAAGTGGAACAGCTTTTATGTTGGGAGTGTACATGCTGCCCAAAGAGGCTGCCTACCTAGGGAGCTACGCTCTAAATGGAACACAATCTGGGACCTTTACTCAATAAGCTTTATTGCTCTCGCTCTCTCTAGTCTGGTGTCGAGTCGTTTTCCTCCTCACGTCATGCCTCATCATCCTCACGGCCTTCATCAGACAGGAATCCCTCATCCTGCTATCGTCTCTCCAGCCATCAAACAGGAACCCAACGGAGAGCTGAGCCCCGCTTCACACACGTGAGTATGCGCACGCACGCACCAGAGAGAGAGAGAGAGAGAGAGAGAGGATAACTGAGCCCATCTGAACACACAAACAAAAACCTCAGTTGTGTTGCATATGGGTTTGAGACACACACAGTAGAGACCTTAGGATTCCCTCACACACACGCGCACCCGCATCAAGGCAAATGAGTTCTACCTTGCATGGAAAACTTAAGCACACACACGGCAGTTTTCCATTGACAAGGCGAGGCAAAAGTCAGTCCTTGTTTGGCAAAATGTCTCTGTTTATCTCAAGTTATTTACCAGGAGATCTCAAACTGTTTGCAGTCATGGACTCCTTTAACTGTAAAAACAACAATAAATTTATAATAATAATAATAATAAAATCGAGGACCCCACTTTGAGAACCATGGATTTACCCGATGCTGTGAAAATCAATCAGATTTATTGTTTTAAAATGAGCCAATTAGCAAATCTAAATTTTAATTCATCAAGGTGAGGGTGGAAATGAGCCGGCCGCGTTACTGGCGTTAAGAGCTTCATGTAGCTCATTAAAAAATAAGCATTGCGTTCAGATTTGACTTCGGCTAGTAAAATTAAAGCCAGATGCGAAACGTAAAATCATAAAGTACCCTGCGGCGGTTGTTATTCTTACGCCGCTCATGGAAAATGGATCACATGTGCAGGTGTTCTCTCTGCGATTTAGATTTGTTTGGAAAACACACTCGAAACCGACTTTTCTGTTTCCTCCCCCGCCATGTTATTTTTGTGAGCTTCCTTTACTTTATCAATGTTGTGTCTACAGGCTGACTACTGTCTCTTACTAACACACACACACACACACACACCCAGTGACAAAGCTGTTGTTTCTGTTTGGAGCAGGAAGTCTCCAGGGCCGGCTAAGAAGGAGGAAGAGAAGAAGCCGCACATTAAGAAGCCCCTGAACGCCTTCATGCTGTACATGAAGGAGATGAGGGCTAAAGTGGTGGCCGAGTGCACGCTTAAAGAGAGCGCCGCTATCAATCAGATACTAGGCAGGAGGGTAAGGATGTGTGCGCGTGTGTGTGTGTGTGTGTGTGTGTGTGAGAGAGATTTTTAATAATACCTGCGTGACTGTAAAGCATGCCATAATGAACGCATCCTCCTACATCAAGTAAAGTGAAGTTGATGGACGTGCAATGTGAATCGTAAATATTACAAATAGTATCACTGAGTGTGAGTGAATGTGTGATGGCTGACTGATGAATACGTCTTCTTCGCAGTGGCACTCGCTGTCTCGGGAAGAGCAAGCCAAATACTACGAGCTGGCCAGGAAAGAGCGGCAGCTTCACTCTCAGCTCTACCCCGGCTGGTCCGCACGAGATAACTACGTAAGACACACACACACACACACACCCTGTACAGCTTACCAATTTTCCACGATATGACTGCGAACGGCCTCTCGTTAAATAGCTAAAAAAGGATAACGGTATTTTCCAGACTATTAACGTTTACTTTGCTGAACGTCTTGTTTTGTTGTGCCGCAATCTTGCATTATTCTAATCGTAATAATTTGCTTGATGATCCAGTTCGAGACATTTTAGCCTCATCTGCAAATCTAGATCAGCGCTAAACACACCAAAGCACTGAACTAGGCAACACTAGTGGGATAAAAACTAAATTAGCCTAAATTAACTAAATTGAAATATGTAATTAAAAAGCGTCATTCATTAACATAACTCTGGTGACATTAGTGGTTACAAGGTTTTCACCCCCCGCTGTTTCTGTTTTTCTCTCTGTTTCTACAGGGCAAGCGGAAGAAGAGGAAGAGAGAGAACAAGGCCAGCTCAGCAGCAGAAGGTGAGGGGGGGTTTGTTTCATTCGTTCTTTCAGGAATCGAGTGCGTTTCCTTTACTGCAGCACACACACGCACGCACGCGCACAAACCACAGAAGTTGCTTTTCAACTTTGTATTTAAATTATATTTATGTATGTCTAATAAATGAATGCTCCATTTTTATTTATTTATTTTAAATGACGCTGATTTCTGTTCATGTGTGGCGAGTGTGCAGCTACAAGAAAAACATCAGCACGTTTCTCTGTAGTAAGAAAGGAACTTGATTGTAATAGAAGCCCGTAACCTTGCTTTTATTTTCTTTTGATAAAGTCTCCGAAGGGACGAATTGTCCAAATTCATGAACGTATTCTATAAAATATCGTTGCCTGGATTTAGCAGTTTGGCGGAGGGTTTTTTTTTTCCAGTACAGAGAAACATCTGAACTCTTCTCTGTAGTGATGACGTGCGGTGGAGATCCTGTAGATGAAGATCATGTTGAAATATCCTTTTAAAGATCTCGGTTAAAGCTCTTGTTACGCAAGCTCCTGTAGGCAGTGCTCCCACAGCGTTCTCTGGTTCAACGCTGAATGCACACTACACGGTTTAGTGTGAGCGATGGGTTCAGTGACATGACTTTCTGATGTTTTATAGATATTTTCAAGCATGATTAGAATTCTCATAGCGTGAGACGCTCTACAGCGAATATAATGAATTCGAGAGTAAAATGAATTTGCTTTCACGCGCAGCAGATTCCTGAATCCGGTTTATCGTTCACCTATGTATCGTGGAAAGTGAGGCGACCAAATGGTTATTTTTTTTCTTTGTGAGTCACGCAGAGTCACATGATGAGAAGGCTCATCTGCGATTGCTCGCGTAGTGTGCACCCAGCTACGTGCACAGAGCAGTCGTGTAGTCTCGACTTGGCATGAATGCACAAAAGAATTTCCTCCCCTTACTAACTCCATGTTTGCACTAACCATGTGACATCACACATCCTCATAGTTCTAATAATCAGTAGAGCTCATTGTCCACACTAACCTGCTGTCCCCTCCCTGCACTCTGACATGCAGCGTATGAAGTGCAGTGCTAGCACAGGCAGGTACGGAGCAGCCTCACACACACACACACACACACACACTCCATTCCTCACCTCCTCCTACACACCACCCAAAACACCATCCGCATCCCGTCCATCTCTGTTCCGTGTTCGTCCATCGAGCGGAGTGAACGTACCGACGTACTGACCGATCTCCATTCCGTGTTGTTAGCGTGTTGTCGAGGCCGTGTTTAGCAGAGTCAGTCTTTTCGAGGCTTTTCATCAGTCTAGTCAACTCCGTGTCCGTCAGAGCTCTTCATCTGCTTCTTTTACATCTCTGAGTTTTGTCCCCTTGAATATGCTCATGTTGTACCGTATTTTCCAGACTCGCGTGATTGTCACACGCCTAACTGTATATTTTTAAACATCACCCTATGACCACAGTAACGAGCATGACTGGTTTCTCGTAGATTATAGCAGCTATAAATAAAACATTCTGTAGAATGCTTCAAAGCTCTGACACTGGAGACTCCTTCCATGAACGTTAGCAGCGCTGTGGTGTAACCAAAACACGAATCGCAGCGGTACTTTGTGTCGTACGGCTAATCGGCGCACAGTCCGGAAAATACGGTATTAACGTAAATGTGATCTCTTCCCTGTATTGTGGATGAAATGGTGTTTCTCTGCTCCTGACTGCAGAATACTCAGCGCGGAATAAGAAGCCTTGTGTGCAGTACCTCCCTCAGGAGAAGATGATTGACAGCCCGGCGTCCTCTCACGGCAGCATGCTGGACTCCCCGGCCACGCCCTCCGCCGCCCTGGCCTCGCCCGCCGCGCCCGCCCCCACTCACTCCGAGCAGGCCCAGCCGCTGTCGCTCACCACCAAACCCGAGCGCCATCACCCTCACTTCTCTCTGATCTCCAAACCTTCATCCTCCTCGTCCTCATCCTCCTCTTCTGCTTCCACTTCATCCTTATCCTCCTCTTCCTCCTCTCACCCCAGCATCTCTCTCGCCATCAGCTCCTCAGGCAGTCAGTCGACCCCGCCTCTCCTCTCTCGGCCAATCCCCTTCACCTCCCTGCACCCCTCCCTCTTGTCCCCGCCCTCGCCGTTCCACCAGGCCGCCCTGCACTCCCATCACGCCCTGTTCCAGACGCAGCCGCTCTCCTTGGTAACCAAATCAGCCGACTGAGCCTACAGAAACGGCTCTCTCTCTTTCCATCTCTCTCTCTCATATTCAGTCTCTCTGCTTTAAACATGCTGTACATTGCTTTTTTTACCTTTTCTCTCTCCCACATAGACGTCAGGTTAACTTTTTTGATAAGCGAAAAGTAAACGAATATTATTGGTCAATATTTGATCACCTGCTTTTCTGTGTCTCTCTCTATGAAAGTGTATTTTTTTGTAAAGTCTACTTTGGAACTGGTTTCTTATTTGATACAGTTATCCAGCAAAAACTCATTGTATAAAGTTATTACTTGTATTAAAAACTTCTTTAATAAGACGAGAAGGAACAAAAAAAAAAAAATTCTTAAAAGCGTACATGTAATTAATGGTAGTTTTGAAGTTTAATTCATAGTACAGGCCGCTTATTAGAAGGCTTTTGAGACTACCCCTCCAGTTTTGAAGTGTGTGAACTTGATGAATAAAACTTGTAAATTGTTTCTAGAACATGAATGCCTGTTTTTTTTTTTTTTCTTTTCCACTTCCTGTTTTTATTTTTGTGAACTAGCTGGCGGCCGCGTGCGACTTCGCCTCGGCGGTTTGTACGACGGGCTGCGTGAAAAATTCTCATGGAATGTGTTTTCTTTAAGGGCTTCATTCCGTTTCTATAACAGCCGCGCTGACAGATTTATATCCACTAATGCACATGCTCTAATAGCCTACGTTATCGTTTCTATAGTAACGGCTCGTTCACAGGGACTTTTACACTGGATTAAAATTGATATTTGAGATGATTTTGAACATCTACGGAAGGCCTCTCCAGTGTCCGCTGTTGTGCTGCAACAGTCAGAAGTAAAACTTTCCAGATGTTGGAGTTTATAGCACTTTTTTTTTTTCTTTTTCCCCCCTCAAGAGAGGGAAAAAAAAGAGAGGCCAGTGATGGAAAGACTGTTTATAGCTGCTATAATGTAAGTGACTATGAATGGATACAAAGGATGTGTCGTTCTATAATAAATATAAAGCTGCATTTGACCAATTCAGAGGAATAAAACGCATCAAGACATGCAGTTCCTGGAAAATAATCAACTTCTGTATGATCAGTGTCACGCCGCTTTATCCCACCACCCTGTCAAGATCCTTACATAATCTTTTTTTTTTTTTTTTTTAAATCTTTAAAGTAATAACAGTCGAGGACAAGAGGAACAAAGTCCGCTTTATTTGCTGAATGAGACGTCCTTGCTCAAGTGTTGCTTATTGATTGTGTTGTACAGCTCTGGTGCTAGCCACACACACACACACACGCCATCAGCCATTTATCATCCGTTTACTTCTCATGTTTTACATTTTTAATTAAATTCACCTGACCTTGATATCTGAATTTATACTGTATGCTTTGGATCCTCTGACTGAAAGAATAAAAAAAAAAACTTTGATCCGACTTTAATAACAGCGCAAAAATGATCGATTTCTGAGTGAAAGCCCGAAGGACGAAGGCTCAAAGGAGTCGTGAAAAGAATCGTACGATGTTACAGCGGAAAGAACCTTGCAACTTTTGGACATTTTTAAGGTGAAATTAATTTCTTGAGCTGTGAAGACTGACTCCTGGAACGTTTGCGGATTTGGACTTTTCACTTTGGACCTTTCAGGTGTGATGAATAAGGGGATTGTGTGTGATTTAAAAGCATATGTGCAAATATCCATAAGTATGCGTAAACTCTGACTTACTATAGTGTACATTCCATACTTGGGGTGTGTTTTAGTGTGTAATGTGGAGGCCATTTTGGACAGGATGCTCAGACAGAATTTTTTTTAAATTGGATGAATAAATAAAAACAGGTGAAGCTGGATTTCAGTGCATTAAACTTAGAAATGTTCTGCATGTCAAATATGAACGATCTAGTGAAAACTAAATTGTGGCAAAATCGGTACGACATGGGAAAATGAATCATACGGAAATTTAAAAAAAAAAATAGATCAAGGAACAAAAATGAGAAGTGAACAATAAATGGGAGAATTGAAATTCACATTTGAGGATAAATTCATAGAGGGGGAAAACCAAATCATAGCGCTACATGTAAACAATTAACATGACCATGATGATAAAATCCAACGTGAAATAAATACATGCGTTATGTGTAACGGTTTGCGAAACGTGATGTGTCTGAAATCCACACGTGTAACTATGTGAGTGTGAGTGTTCTTTTTAATATCTTGATATTTGGAAGGATTTAAATCTTTAATGGTCTGAAACTCACTGGAAAATAAACAGCTGTGCCAGAGCAACAAAATTTCCTGCCAAAAAGTAAACACAAATAAAAAATAATAGACATCTGTTCCTTCCTGGAATGCAGAGTCCCAAAACAACAAGCGAGAAAGCAGGTCAGTGAGACTCTCTCTCTCTCTCTCCTCTCTCTCTCTCTCTCTCTCTCTCTCTCTCTCTCTCTCTCTCTCTCAATCCTCTCTTTTTACTGCGTCTTTCCTCCGTGCCTCTGGCTCGGCTGTAATTAAACGTGGAGGTAATCGCATGGAGCTCCGGGGACCTCATTAGGATTTTCAATTAATGGAAAACACCACGACGTTTCGGGTTCCTGGGGTTCCTCGGTTTTAAGGGACTTTAGAGATGAGGGAGGTGATTGGGGTCGGGTGGTGCCAAGGATGGTGCTATCGTTTGCTTTAGCTCTGAGCGGGGCAGATGTAGAGCACCACCTTCACATGCAAAATGTGGGTTGTAGATACCTCACACGTGATACACGTGATTACTCCCCACCATCACCACCAAAGACCCCAAGAATCGGTACTGTTCACATGATGTGATTTTTACTTCTGAAAATAAATGACCTTTTGGAATGTGTTTATTTTCTCTAATGTGAGTTTTTCATTTAGTTTGATCCCAAATATGTTTTACTCAAGAAGCACAAAGGTTTTTTTTTTTAAGCTTCACATTTTACGGTCCTCCCCGAGTGGCTTATTTACAGAAATTTACAGATTTTTTTTCCCCCCACTTTTTTTCTTTTTCATGAGTTTGCAAAGATTCATTTAATTCCATACACGATTCTATCCAAATGATTCATTTATTCTTACATATGATTCCGTCCAGTTATTCATTTCTTTTTTTCTTTGTTATCCTTATGTGTACGAATTATGAATAAATAAAGAATTAATTTTCATCTCTTCCCTTCGCATATTCATTAATAAATGAATCGATCGTTCACGTTAAAATAAAGGAACCATTTAGATTTCTTTTTCAGATTCTGATTCATCTTGTTCCCCTTGGTTCCTCCCCCACCTTCATGATTTATTTACTGTTATTTGAGCTTTCTGCTTTACCTCCAAATGATTCATTTTTCACCTTATTGTTTTCCCTCCATCACTCGTTTATTTTATGCGATCACCGGTATTTTTGAGTTCATGTGCAATTTGAGGGCATAACGTGCAGAAATGCACCTCTACATGTCCCTCACGTGTGTTCACGTATTAGTCACATACGATGTGTGCAATGTAAAGGGTGCGCTAGTGCAAACAGAAAGAAACAAGAACTCAAATTAAAAAAAAAGAACCTCCATGCAGTATGCGATTTCTGTGTGGTTAATGGATCTTGGAGTGTGTGTGTGTGTGTGTGTGTTGAAAGCTAATAATCCTTGTCCACATTCTGTCCACCATCATCCCTAAAACACTTTACTCGTATCATTCATACGAGCTTTTCCTGACTCTATATAATTAGCCCTGGTCATTGTATCAATAAGATCTAGTAGATGTGTGTGTGTGTGTGTGTGTGTGTGTGTGTGTGTGTGCGCGTGTGTGTGGCAGAAAGAGAGACAGATGGGGGGAGGGGGAGGCCAGATAGACAGGCTGACACCTACTGAGTGCTCATTTCCCTCTCTGCCCTGAGGTGAGGTACACACCTGTCAGTCACACACACACACACACACACATGCATGGTGTGTGTTTTCCTTCGCTCGGCAGTCATTAAGAAGGGCAGGAATCTGCCTTGCATCATCCCAGGCTAGGCTGCTCTCTCTCTCTCTCTCTCTCTCTCTCCTTCGGGGGCTCTCTGCATCTGCGAGCGCCCTGAGCTCCACATCCAGATCCATCAGCCAAATTAAAGCTAATGAGTTGTCAGAGAGAGCCTAGGCCTGAGAAACACTGGTCTATTCTCTGTACGCCACAACACGCGCACAGACACACACACACACACACACACACATAAACAGCGCTGCAGAAAGTATATGTGAGTGACTTTAATATGTTGAAGGGCCAGGCTGGAGAGAGGCCTAGGCCCTGATTATTTTCCCTCAGCCTGTTTTCTTTCTTCGACAGAGCGCTAGTTAGGGCGAGCACTCGGCATCATTAACTCTGTGCCTCTTCCTTCACGTCCCCGGATTCAGACTCTCAGCGGCGCTGGAACGCGTGACGGCTGCATTCTGTATCTGTGAAATTATTCCATTTTGTTAGAGCTCCTACATTTCAAAGGCTCATCTAGAACAAAATACACTGACCTGGCAAACACATAAGCCGGGCATTAGCATGTGAAAAGATATAAATAATGTATAAAAATCTCCGGAAAATAAAAACAGCTCTGTTTTGTTACAGTTTCTATATTTTTAAGCACAAAATGGAACCAGCAAGTCGTTTTTAACAGCTAAAGTTAAACATTTGCTTGATTTCTGCGCTGATTTTATAATCAAATCCTGTTACCGTTTGGTCAAATAGCTAAAGAATTGAATCAATCAGTTATCTCTTGGGTTTTGATTCTTAAACTGTGAATAAACGAGCATTGGGAAACTACATCGGCTCATGTAGGATTTGGCATTAAACAATGCAGGCGAATACAGCGATACGGCAAACACCAAGGCCGGGATTGGTGATGATGCTTCTATTCTATGGAATGCACTTAATTACAAATAAATAACTAGATAGAAACAATTGCTTGATTTTTTTTTTCTTCACTGATTTTATAAATCAAATACAAACAAATAAAGCATTTAGTCTTTTCATAATTGCACAATCTGAGCCTACAGTGCTTAAAATTTGTGCATTTTTTGTCAATTATAAAATCTCTAAATAGCCACGTTGGATTTGGGATTAAACATGTGGTACGACCTTTACGTAAAGATCACCTAAACCTGCACTACATGTGAAAATAAAAAGATTGTGAAAAAATTACATGTAAAAATAAATGAATTGTAGAAAAGAAAAAAAAAAAAGGCAGGCACCTTGTGTAAAGAAGTAAACATGTGAATTTTTCATGTGTAGAAATCATGTGAAAATAAGAAATAAGCCCTTGCTTTGTTGCAGCTTTAAAAACTATCTCTACGAAATGTGCTTAATTTGAATAAACAGCTAGAGTTAAACAATTCCTTGGTTTTCCGCTGATTTTATAATTGAATCCAGTCTTATACCAAATTAGAAAGCCGGCAGTTCAGTAGTTTCATAATTCTGCAACAGTGCCAAAACATTTCTCTCAGTGGATTTGGCTGTAAAGGTTAGCATGGTAGCCTTTTTAACTTGAGTTTAGCATTGTTCATCATTGATGACATGATAACGATCAGTAACAAACAACATGGAAAACAAACCCGTGTAAAAAAAATAAAAATTAGCTATCAATGCATGTTGTTGGCATTGTTGAAGAAATGACTTGAAAGTAAATCTTAAATCTATATCTCTGCGTGTTGTAATTAACTTAAATTTGTTAACAGTGGATTCCAAAGAGACTTTGACACAGGAAGGTTGTGTCACAATATTTTTACCTTTCAACTGGTTAAAAACGTGAGATACCGTTGCTAGGCAACTGCAAACTATAAACACAGAGCATAGGATAGCTTAGCTAATGGCTGGTTTTAATGATTTAGCTATAGCTAGCTTGTATCAGGTAGGTTTTGTATATAGTGGTAATGTGAAGATGCGATGACAGTGGAAATGACACAAAACTATGTGGAACATCAACATTTGCCTCAGAGGTGCTAGTAAATTACTGATAAAAAGCTCCAAACAACTGAAATTAAAGTGTAATTAGTATTAGCATTGAGTGCTAGGTGTAAGCTCCAGCAGTGTGAGTTGTGTCATACTGAGAAACACAAACATCACTCTTAAACAACAGCAGAACCCAGAGGGATCCGGAAATCGACCGGAAAAATTGTCACTAGTGTAAGAGTGGGCCATTCGTATTAAATCGTTTCAAAAAATATCTTGAACATGGTGAAGTGTGTGTTGTTGTAGTCTCTCTTTAGCTAGTTAAAGTGGTATCATTTGCGTTCTGGATCACTTGTAAGCCAATTTCGATGAAGGAAGAAATGAATAAATGTAAATAAGCCTCCGAATTAGGCCGGATTATTTAACAAGACCCGTGAGAGCAACTGTTTCCTTCATCAAAATGAAAGGTAAAGATCATCCGTGTCATAATAACACACCACTCATTGTAGTAGGACGCTCCTCCCAATAACTTAATCATTCTATATCACGCTATGTCTTTGTTATGCTCCGAGCTTGAATGTGACATCTGCCTGCTTGACGCGAGGTTGGAATTAATACATGTTAATTCTGCTCGTTAGAGGCTGCCGGCTCCGAGCCCAGCTTCTGCTCCTCAGATTCTCTTTGATCCCGAGTTTCTTGCCAGGTTTCAGGGCTTTGATGCTCCTCGAGCGCTTCACATTGTCTGTACGTTCCTCCAGTCTGACCATTAATATTAACACAAAAGAGCACCGTGAAAAGGTCATGAAGCACAGCGAATAAAACACAGTCACTTTCAAGGTGTAAAGGCCCAGAGGCTTGATTTTAGAAGCTGTGGAATCTCAGGTATTGTGTGACGAGGATGAACAGCGAGTGTCATCTCAGGTTTTCTATAAAGTGGGGCTGAAATCACAGTTCTTTGTCAGCCCTGAGCTCATCTCTGGGTCACTCCGACAGTTATAGCACTGCTTGAGAAAACTGAGGACCTCGACATGCGTTGTACGCTTGGCTGTCCCTTTAGACAATGATGGTTCAGGTTTCTGCTTAAAGAAGCAGTCTGTAATTTCTTTAGCGCCCTCTACTGCCTGTGACTTCTATATGGCTAGTTTCCTATAAGGCTAGTTTTTATATGGCTAATAATGTGGCTAGTTTCCTACATGGCTAGCTTCCTACAGAATAAGACTAGTTTTCTATATGGCTAGTTCTATATGGTTAGCTAGTTTTCTTTAAGGCTAGGTGTCTCTATGGCTAATAATGTAGCTAGTTTCCTATATGACTAGTTTTCTCTATGGCTAGTTTCCTACAGAATAAGGCTAGTTTTCTCTATGGCTAACAATATAGCTGGATTCATAGAAGGCTAGTTTTCTTTGTGGATAATAATGTAGATAGTTTACTATAAGGCTAGTTTCTTATAAAATTAGCTTACTATAAGGCTAGTTTTGTATATGACTAGTTTCCTATGTGGTTATTTTCCTTCAGCTCTAGTTACCTATCTGGCTAGTTTTCTATAGGGCTAATAATGTAGCTGGTTTCCTATAAGGCTAGGTGTCTCTATAGCTAATAACGTAGCTAGTTTCCTATAAGGCTAGGTGTCTCTATAGCTAATAATGTAGCTGGTTTCCTATAAGGCTAGGTGTCTCTATAGCTAATAATGTAGCTGGTTTCCTATAAGGCTAGGTGTCGCTATAGCTAATAACATAGCTAGTTTCCTGTGAGGCTAGTTTCCTACTAGGTTTCTATATGTCTAATAATGTGGCTAGTTTCTTTTTGACAAATAATGTGGCTATTTTTCTACATGACTAATTACATGGCTAGTTTTTTAGACGACACATTTTTACTATTAATATTTACACATAAAATATTTTTATGACCCGTCATAAAGAAGGAACGTGTGTTAAATACATCATACTGCATATATATAAAATTCACGCTAACATATTTATATTAATTAAATAAACTAAAAGTCAGTCCTTGGGGTGTACAAACTTCTGCACTCAGTTGCATCATTAATGCAAGTAGAAAATGTCACCACAAAGTGAGTACAATGTTGCGAAAGATACAACGATTTGAAACTAGAGTCACAAATGACCCACATATTGTTTTTTAAATTATGCAAAATTATTCTACAGCTGATTTTCTCCTATCTTGATTTTCTGTTAAGATAACGAAACTTTAAAGGTTTTGGCTAATGTCTCTGGACTGGCTGCACCAAATGTAACAAACGAGGAAATTTTTTTGACTAACTGGACTCATTTTGTGGTGACGCCACAATTATGATTATGATTATGATTATGATTATAAAAGAAACTTGAGCTGTTGTCATGCTCTATTTTGGTGTAAATGTGTCTTGACCCAGGACTCACTTTAAAGTATTTTTGTCCTGCATGATGCCACCAGCACTACTCTCCAGTGGGCGATGGAAGAACGCAGCGTTTCCCTGTCTGACCCAGTGCCGGCCTCGTCCTCGCGTCCCTCCTTCACTTTAACCGATTGTTTCCTCAGCATCCTGTCAGCGTCCGCCTCGGCCCCTGTGAAGTCAGGTAACGCCCGGCCCCTTGCGTCCAAGGATCCTCCTTACTGCTGTATTTATACCCATTTGACCTCGAGGAAGGAAACTAAATGTCAAACACTATAATTAGGCCATATTTAACGCTCAGTTGCTGCAGGACTCCAACAGATGGAGCACGCCTCCTACAATTAACATTTACACAATTAACACATTGTAAACAGACACTAGAGGTAAGCTTCAGTTTTTTAGTTATAATTTAAATACTTTACTAGTTTTCTTCTTTATGTAATAGAAGTCAACATTACTGAAAATGCCAACCACGCTGATTCAGTGATGTGGCTTTGGACACATTGTGACTTCCTGGAATTTGTAAACATGAACAAATCGTCACGGCGTAGCTGAATGCTGGAATGACAGGCTTCGAGGACGGCCATCTTGCACAACCAGAATCTCCTTATTTCACAGATCTGTATCATTCCTGTCTAAGCCCCGCCTTCCAAAATTGTACAAAAATGGTGGAATTGTACAAGAAAGCTATTTTAAGTCTAATTACAATCAAGATTTGTAGCTTAGCTCAGTTATCTGAATCAAGTTTTTGAAATTTGTGCATGTGTTTATGGAAAAAATAGCTCCATTAGACGTGCGTCTATGGTGAACACTGTTTTAACTCCAGCACAAAATTAAATCAGTATGGGTGGAGAACGGCCATCTTGAACAATCTGAATTTTTTTTAACACTTTGTTTTGAAATTTGTAGCATAACTACTTTATATTACGTTATATTTCAAGCAGGTATATGAAAATATGTGCATGTATTTATTTGGGCGACTTACTAGACATCCATTATTGGTAGCCTTGTAGCTCCAGCGTAAAACTAAAGGAGCATGGGTGGAGGGCAGCCTTCTTGGGTGACTGAAATGTTTTTTATATTGTTTACCATTCCTTATCATTCCTCTCAAATTAGACTTCTAACTATATGTGTGTGAAGTTTGGGTCATCCATTATTTGTAGCCTCATTTCTCCAGCGCAAAACCGAAGAAATGGCGGACAGCAAAAACGTCTCCGCTGACTGGCTACATTTGGGGCCATGTAGGTTTTTCAGCACTTTATTATTTTAAGGTTGTGAGTTTGAGCTAGTGAATTTTTTGTTTAGTGTTCTGAGAAATAAAAAAGAAGCTCAGATGCTGATTCCCCCCCCACAATTTTATAGTCTCTGGAAGGCTACTTTTACATCACATGGATCATGTGTTTGGATTTTTTACCCACCCCAAGTGTGGTCAAGACCTAACAAGTCTCCCAGAAAAGGAGTTCTGCATGAATTATTTTCTACAGTAGCCAAACTTGGCCCAGGTTTTTTTTTTGTTCAAGAATGTGCGTCCCACAGAGAGACAGAGCGAGAGCGAGAGAGAGAGAGAGAGAGCTTGTTTATGCATATCGAAGGGTAAATGATAGGCTGTGATTGCACAAACCCCTCTGTCTTTTTGATGAAACATATGTGGATGTCTGATGATAACAGCTTGAAGAATTGGAGATACATAAAGCGCTCATGTTTTGTGATTAAAATTGAAGGGGACATCTGTTGTCCCAAACACTTCACACAACATCATTAATGTGTTTGGGTCACTTAGGACTTAGGATTTGTTTGCTTGTGTGTGTGTGTGTGTGTGTGTGTATTCTTAGTCTAAAACAAAGACATAATAGTGGGTTGTATTGCTGTGGTCTGGGTGTCTTGCTTCACATCCAGTGATGGCTCCAAGAAGGGTCTTTCGACAGCCATGAATCGAAGTGTTGTTGTGTCATGTAAGTGATTTTAAAAAAAGAAAGAAAAAAAAAAGATGAGTTACAGCTGCAAACCAAAGTGTAGACACTGAGCCCTGCTCTGACATGATTAATGAAAGTCCTGAAAGTCCTCTATCACCCCCTGCTGTCTGCTGCAGGCATTAGCACAGGATACGCAGGATAAAACTGAAATAATTCATTTATTATTATTATTATTATTATTATTATTATTATTATTATTATTATAACTATCTGAATACAGGCCATTTTTAAAGCACTCATTTTAAAATGTGAATCTCTGAAATGCAATAAAATAAATAGTTTAAACATGGAAGGAGGTTCAGGTCAAATAAAAACAGATGTGAGGTTTTCAAATTATTACGAATTCATCATTTCATCAGCTTCAAAAAAAGATTGGCATTTTAATAGCGATTGTATTATTAATAATTAAATTTGAACACTGTTCATTATGATTATTATTATATTATTTAGATATTCTCAAAAATACACTGCAATAACAACTTCAACGTTGATGTGTGGTTTTAAAAGTAATTTAAATTCTTCACTTCTTCTTCTTCTTCTTCATCTTTAAAAAGAGATCTCTTCAAAAGTATTATGTAAATTTTGTGTCATTAGCAACTGTTTTGCAAAGAAATAGAAGTATTTGTTGTTAAAGAGAAGCCAGAATTAATGATTAGCTTCAAAAACAAAGACACTTCAAGCTCTTTGTCTCCACACAGCCTGTAATCCGTGTAATATTTCATTCTTTTTCATAATACAGTATTTAGCGCAGTGGGGCGTGAGCTTGAACCACGCCCATTTCTCTACGTATGCGGAAGTGTTCCGTCACAGGACATGACGTTGCAGCAGGCAGCGGTACATGTCGCAGTTGTCAGTTGCGCTGTGTTCGTTTTGATTCCGCCTTTAACTTCTGGTTTAATTTCTCCTGCAGGATCTCAGCAGAAAGTCACGATGAGGTTCTCAGTGCTGTTTGTACTTTTAATTTGCTTGTACAGCTGTGAAGGTGAGTGAAGATTTCATTTATTTATAATAATCATGAATAGACAGGTGAGTGCACAGGTAATTGTAAATAATTGTTTTTTTTTATTATTTATTTATTTTTTTACCTGAGACGGATGTGATGCATGGTGGATTGGTCGTATCAAAATATAAAATATAAAATAAAATATTAAATGCACTCTAAAGAAACATTCAATCAACAAAATGTACTACGTTATTCAGAGCCAGCAAAACAGCCTTATTTTGTTTGTTTGTTTGTTTGTTTACAGCTTACTTAAATGTAAATTAAGTAATAAATAAATGAATGTAAATACTAAGTAAATGAACCAAATAAATAAATACGCAAACAATTCTAAACTGAATTACTGACAGCCAGCAAAACATCCTTATTTGTTTATTTGTTTGTTTGTTTGACAGATGTTCCACATAATCTAGGTGTGATAAATGAATTTTTTTTAAATGCTCTTATTTAACCAAGTGTGTATGTATAATTACTGTGGTATAAGCACAACTGGATGTGGAAATAAACATCAGCAGAATCATCCGTTGATTATTGTCCTGTAACAGCATCCTTTACTTCATTTCCTTCTCATCACTATTTTTTAGCCCAGTCACTGACACTTCTTTATCCTGGGGCTTCTTACCCAAGCGGACGGTTCACCCTTCACAGGGCTTCCTGTACAGGCAGCTACTTATAATAGCAGGCAAAAGTTTGGACACCCCTACTCATTCGTAGGGTTTTTTTTTTTATTTTGACTATTTTCTACATTGTAGAACAACACTGAAGACTATGACATAACAGTAAACAATCAAACAGTAACCAGGTAATGATAAACAAATACAGTATATAGCTCTATTCAACAACTGTAGTAATCCATATTATGTCAAGAACCATTTAACTAAGTAAAGAGAAACAACAGAAACTCATTACTTTAGGACACAAAGTGATTTTTATCTAATAGTGTGTATTGCGGCAGTTTAGAGTCTCTGACTAGTCGCAGGTCATTGTTTCTGAGGTCCTCGCCTGCTCGGGTGCGAGGATCTGGTTAAACAGGTCTGTAAACTGTAAGGGTTTGGAATTTATGCTGTCGTTAAACATAAACTCTCTAAGCAGAGCGGCTTATATCGTGTCTGGAAAGGGATTTGATTCAGTAATGCATCTAAATGGTATAAAGCCGTAGTTGATTGTTTACTGTTGATGTGTGCGTCTCGCTGACATTTCACAAAGTATGACTGAATGTCCATGACTACAGTCTGGCTTTGTTTAGACGCACAGGTCGAACTGTGCTGATGCTGTTATCCTTTTATAATCCTTCTGTAATCCTTATCATTAGCATCTAATGTATACAGGGTTAGAGTTTTTTTTAGAAACATTAACAATAGATTCATTTACATCAACAACAATATCATTCATTAATTTAGTTATTTACCAATAGATCCATTAACTACCAAAAAATTATTTATTAAAATTTTCTATTATGATTATTACTAAAATCAATCAGCCAATCGTTCCAAGTGTAACTCAGTTAATAATGTATTATTCAAAACTATTATTATTACTACTACTACTAAAATAAATTATCAAAAGATTCATGGTTAAACCATGGTTAAATGAATAATTATTAAAATCTATTTCTGTTATTACTAAAACAAACAAATCAATAAAAAGTCTCTGTTAAACTATAGTAAATTACTTTTACAAACTGTAACCAAACAAACAAATTAATAAATGCATAGAGCCTATTCAAATAATAATAATTAGTAATTGTAAAACTATTTCTATTACTATTATACTACAATAAAGTTAAACACTTTATAAATGTTTAATGATTTTTTTTAATAAAGCCCCGAATTATTTCTTTATCTATAGAATTGTTAAATTGAGATTTATTTGATATGGATTTCTATGATATTAAACGCATTTCCACCAATTAGAAAAAAATAAAGATTGCTTTAGAGAAACAAAAAACACTTCGGTAACTGTGAATGGGTAGTGACGTAGAAAGCCCCGCCCTCAAATTGGTCTCAATCCCGGAAGTGTGTGACGTTGCATCTTAGAGTGAAAGTGACGGTTAAAGGCTTGATGTTTTGAATATTTTCTCTACTCTGAAGTGTCGGCTTTTATATATACATACATACATACATACATACATTTATATAATTAAGATCGAAACGTTTTTTTCCGTCGTGTGGCTCGGAAAAGGTCACAATGCGGTTCTCATTAATGTCGGTGTTGTTGGTTTCGGTGTGTTTGTTTATTTCCGACGGTAAGTAACGACGTTTCTACGGCTGAATCCCAAATGACTCAATAATCACTATCCAAGTGCACTAGGTTAACGTCATATTTTAGTTTATTTCGCCTTCAGGGTCTTTTTTAAGTGGTGAAGAGCAGGTGGTCTCGTGCAGAGTTAGCAGGCCTGCAGTGATGTGTGGCTCTGAAATTACTTCCTTGTATTGCTGTGATTAAGAAACATCATAATGAATGTAAATGTGTTCTATTAAAGCGGGTCACATGTATTTCCACAAATATTTTTAGGTGTCTTTTTAAAGTAGTTTCCTTATCTTTCACAGTAATAAAAATTGTGTATGGATTTTTTGTTTTTAAGGTGTCCCGGTCCGCCGTGACGACAGTAATGTAAACAGTGAAACCGAGGACAAGACAGTCACCCAGGAAAACGTGGCCGCCCATCCCAGCGAGGAGAAGGAAAACGTGGCCACCCATCCCGGCAAGAAGAAGGAAAACGTGGCCACCCATCCCGGCAAGAAGAAGGAAAACGTGGCCGCCCAGCACGGCAAGAAGAACGAGAACGTGGCCGCCCAGCCCGGCGAGAAGAACGAAAACTTGGCTGCCCAGCCCGGCGAGAAGAATGAGAACGTGGCCGCCCAGCCCGGCGAGAAGAACGAAAACTTGGCTGCCCAGCCCGGCGAGGAGAATGAGAACGTGGCCGCCCAGCCCGGCGAGAAGAACGAAAACGTAGCCACCCAACCTGGCGAGAAGAACGAGAACGTGGCCGCCCAACCCGGTGAGGAGAACAAAAACGTGGCCGCCCAGCCCGGCGAGAAGAACGAGAACGTGGCCGCCCAGCCCGGCGAGAAGAACGACAACGTAGCCACCCCACCTGGCGAGGAGAAC